>MU665201.1:0-17055 GCA_026770625.1 Nicotiana glauca
AATGAAACATATAGAAGCATAAAACGGGGAAAACGGGGCGGTAACTCCCGTAACGACGGGCCGGGTCGTTACACATATAGACTTTGTTATAGATCTATCGAGCATAAACCCAAATTAATTCTCTATCTTGCTTGTCGTATTCCTAAGTTTATGCTCTATCACTCTTTCCTAGAGTTCCATTATATGACTCACGAGTTTAATACTGCCATAGTTTGTACAACTTTAAATATCTCCTTCATTCTTATAGATTAAAATCAATATATGCTTCATACACTCTTCGAGTATCCTACCACTTTTTAGTATGAAATTAAATATATTGGTGAACCATACTATTGGGCATAAACCCAAATTAATTCTTTATCTCTCTTGTCGTATTCCTAAGTCTATGCTCTATCACTCTTTCCCAAAGTTTCATTATATGACTCATGAGTTTAATACTTTCATAGTTTGTACAACTTTAAATATCTCATTCGTTCTTATAGATTAAAATCAAGGTATGCTTCATACACTCTTCGAGGATCCAACCACTTTTTAGTATGAAATTAAATAGCTTGATGAATCATACTACTCTTACCTATTCAAGACATTTGTAGACCTCTATAAGAATACTATTTGGACCACAAAACTTTCTAACTATCATATTTTGCATGGCATCCTTTACATCCATCAGCCTAATTCTATGATTATAGCTAAAGTGTTTATTATACACAAACGTCTAGATGTCTAAAATGTCATCCCTTGATTTGAGTTGAACAACTGTTCAAAGTATTCTCTCTATCTCTCCCTTATCTTGTTATCTCATGTCAACACTTGTTGAGAATCATCTTTAATACACTTCACCTAGTTTAAATTTTTACCTTTCTTCTCTATTAGCCGTGCTAGTTTAAATATATTGGGTGGTCAATGTTTTCCCTAAAATAACCTTATAGTCATTGCACATACCTCTATTTCTTCTTCTAGTAAGGATAAAGTCTATTTGACTTGGTTACCCTTACTCTTATAAGTTACTAGTCGTGAATCTTTCTTTTTAAAGAATGTGTTAGCTACTACAAAATCATAAGCTAAAATAAATTCTAAAATAGCTTCCCCTCATTCCTAGTACCATAACCATAACTCCCATGGGCTTATTCAAAAACAATTTTTTACCTATATGGCCATTTAACTCTCCCTCGGTAAAATTTGTTGGTCACCTGAAATCCCTTGAACCAATAAATCTATATTTTCTCAAAACTTAGATTTAGCTCAACATTAATTTTGTCTGCAAAGCATAGACACTAATGATATTAATTGTATCCTTCCTCCCTACAAGCCTTACTGCAATAGTCCTATCTCAACTCATTATACAACCTTATCTTTAAATCATGGTTCTATTTTATCTATAATTATAACTTGTATTATCTATCCCTCTATCTTTTTGGCATGTTCAATTCATCTAGTTTCTATTTTATCTATAATTATAATTCTAGCTTTTTTACCCATACCCCTCTGTCCATGATGTGGAACACATGCATCTGGATGCCAATGTGGCGAAACTAACTTCTTTTCCCACATTCGTTCATGATGTGGGAACCCTTGCTCATATATACTCCCTCACTCTCAGGCAAAGATGTGGTTGAACCTCTTGCTCATTTTTATCACATTCATGTGCCTAGGTGGACATATCCCAATGATATCTATATTATGAGAATTTGGTCTAAACATATGAGCATTTTGGTCATAAAGTTTTTTTTTGGTTAACAAATATGAATACGACCAATTTATAAAGTTTTTAAAGGGGAGTTTTAGCGTCATCTTCTCCTTTTCTTTTTCTATTTTGGACGGCTCAATCAGTAGTTAAGTGGAGATATATGGCCTAATAGTGATTTCCCTCTTAAAATGTTTGGAGAATCCGTAGCGAGAAGTTTTATTGTGTGTCTCACACAAATAACATTAGTTGTGTGAGATCCTTTTTTGTGTCACAAATTTGTGGACCTAAATATTACACTTCTGGATCCACAAAAATCTGGATTCACAAAATTGTGAGACAAAAAAGATGTCTCATACAACTAGCGTCAGTTGTATAAGACACAATTTTCCCTAGCATGAGGTCTCTTATATTAGCGAGATTCGCTGAAATTGAAATTACTACTATATTTAATAGTAGCTCGCATCTAACATATGCGATCTATTAAATTTTTTCTTCCACTAGCAATCTTTAGGAAAGGTAATTCTAGAATTTAATCACTAACTTCAAGTTAAGACTACTTTATATAAAGAGAGGAACAACAAAACAAATATAAAATAAATAAATAAGACTATGGACTAAAGGCTGAAAAATTTCTTTAATAGTGGGTTAAAGGTTGAAAAATTTCTTTCAAGTTATGTACAACATGGGCTATATAGGTTAAGAGCTTCAAATGCGGGCCATTTTCGGTTCGCTATTAGGCCAAGTGACGTGGGCTGTAATTCTTTCATTTATTTATGGGAAATTTTCGAACCTATACCATATAGGAAACTATATTATCAAATATGTTCATAGTTTGCATATTAACCGCCATGCTAATAATATTTCTATAAAATATAATTCATTAAATAGGGAATCATTATAGTTATAGGCTTCTTTATTTAGGCGCGTGAATATTGGAGAATTAAATATTCTTCCAGATATTTTACAACGCAAATATCGCTATTAAATTTTGTCTGTTTCTCTCCAAAATTCACTACTCTATTTTTATGTCAATACTCTGTTTCACTGGTTTTTCTGATTTCACAAATCAAAAGCGGCTAAATTAGCCACAATTCTTCTGTAACAACAACAATTATGTCGAAAATCTCAATTATGCTTCAACTGAATTGGAATTGGGATAGCTATGGGAGATATAGAGACTTTTCAGGTCGATGGAATTGTAGTCGGCGAGGATGCGAGTTATAGTCTATTGAATTCTATGTATAACAGTACGTAATTTTAATTTGGAATTGAGTATCACCAATTCGAACACAGTTGCGGGTTTGTTCTGTTACATTACTATCGAATTTTGGTTGTATATTACTTATCTACAAATTATCTACAATTTTTTAACAAAAAACTACATGTCAAAGTCTATATATATACAATATTTCTACAATAAAACTATATATCATTTGTAGCTCAATATGAAATATAGAATTTCAATATTTTTATAAATTAACTACAAAATATCTACAAAAGACAAAAGATAATTTGTAGATATTTTGTATTCTGATTGTATATGAATTTTTTTTTATTTGTAATGTAATTGTAGGTGGGGGCATATCATATCCATACAGTGATAGATGGTGTGAAGTGCTATATTGTTTGTCTTGAAAATAAGAGATGTAGCTGTGGGCAATTCCAGCTTGATGAACTTCCTTGTCCACATGCTTTGGCTACTTCAAGGCACATGAATGAGTCTTATGAAAATTGTTGATGAGTTCAGGAGAATTATATTTGATGTGTAATAGTTTGGGCACCTTCAACTCTTAATGTAGTTAGTTTGAAATTATTTTGTTTAATTAGTATTCTCTATTGAGTTAATACTTTCATAGCTTGATTAGTTTGTGAATGATTTCTATATATATATAATATACAATTGTTTTATTATCTCTAGCACCCATCAATAGTTGTTAATGATTCTTACAATTTATTTACAAAATAACTACATAATCTGGAGTTGACAGAGTAACTATATAATAATTAAGTTGAAAAAGGAGTTAACCAATAACAATAATTAGATCAAGTACTGTTTACTTTCAACAAGTGAAATATAAAAATAACATAATGTTTTCCCATTGTTCGAACTAGTATACTGGATAAAATAAAAAAATAAAGGGTAAAATAATTGTAGCACAAATCTGCTACACTTAAACTTCAACAATCTTGTTCATAAACTTGTCTACTAACTTTCTACAAAACTAGCTGCAACTAAACAATTTAACAACATGTTCCATACAAAAAATTGCAACTAATTCTTCTTCCTCCAGACTTGTGTTTTCTCGTTCACAACTGGTGCATTTTTTTTCCTTGCTAATCTACTAGTCACCTCACTTTCACTAATTGCACCATTCACTTGCTTCTTCCTAGCATATTCCCACAGTAGCGCTCCATAGCTTCTACGATGTTGCACCAATCTCTTATTAATACACTGTTCCAATCTAAAAATAACATATCTATATTTTTCATACAATATATCTACAACTATATAATACAGTTAAAAACAAAACAATATAACTATAATTTTTTTACAATATATCTACAAGTTTAAACAGATTCAGAAAACTATCTCTTTGCCTTTCCTTTTCGCTGAATAGATTTGCCTCGAAGATTCACCAGCATCAAAATCATATTTTTGTTTAGTTCTAGCTTCTGCCCTAGCTTGACGAGGGGAAAGCCTATGCTTCTTTCTTCATTTGCAAGAGCAGATTTTTCATGATTTTTCGATGAATGTGGTATAAAACACCCAAATCGAAAGAAGGAACATTTTTTTCTTTAACTTTTTTAGGGCTCTTTTTGGAAGCTTTGTTCTTCTTCATTAAAAATCTTTGAAGCTGGTCGTTAATGGGTGAATAAACTTTAAAGAATAGTTGAAATTTTGACTGATTTAAGAAGAAATAGCTTGAGAATAGGCATTAATGGAGGTCTTCCAGATTTTCGCTGGTTTTAGAAGAGGAAATCGTGGGTGATTGAAGAGAAAATCGTGGAGTGTGGTTTGATACGTGAGTGAGGTGGTGGGATTTGGAGGGAGAAACTTGGGGAAGTGGGAATATACGGTTGAGTAAAATTAGGAGACTAATTGATACCATTAAAATCCTAAAATGGTACATAAATAGTAATTAGGTATATAAAAGGTAATTATATTAAAAGTTAAACATGAAGGGTAATATAGTTTACTATATGGCATAGGAATTTAAAAATTCCTTTATTTATTTATTGGGGTTGTTACCCAAATAGCTGGTCCGATTTACTGCTTACATTACTACACAAATTATATACTAATTAGATACGATTATAAACAATGATTATATACAACTATACATGTATTATACATCTACCAGCTAACAACTTGTTTGGATGGTTGTTATCTAATGTATTGTATTATTTTTTTAAATACAATATTTATTTTGATTGTTACTTAAATTTTATTATATCATATGGTCAAATCCGTCGTTACGTAACAATAAAAAGTGTCGCTTTATGTAATGACTGATTTGGTATGGTCACGTCGTTATTTTAATTTCTTTTATTGTCATGACCCTAAACCGGCCCGGTCGTGATGGCGCCTCTCGTGACGACAAGGCCAGCCGACATCTCACTCATATTAACCTCTTATGCATTGAGAATCATTTTTAAGCCTTTAATTAAACAACGTTTCATAACAACTTCTGAATATAACAATGCGGAATAATATTACAAGCCCGACATCGGGGTGTCACTAGTCATGAGCATCTATCCTGGTCTAAATACAACAATAAATCTAAAAGAATGTCCTAAATACAATAATAGCAATGTACGAAAGGAAGTGGTGCTGCGAACGTCATGCAGCCACCTGCTAACTTTGATGACTCCATGCCTGAACCAATCCACACCCGCAACCGGGTTCTGATATACCTGAATTTGCACACGAGGTACAGGGAGTAATGTGAGTACTCCAACCTAGTAAGCAATAAAAGTAAATAAAGACTGAGCAGTAGGAAACAATGAATCCACAATCACGTCAGGTTCAATAAGCACAACAGGCTTTCAGATCATAAATACGAGTCAACCTTCCTTTTTAAGATCCAACTTTTAGTAAAAACCTTTTTGAAATACTTTCCAGCAGTTTCAGTAGGGGTTCAATACCATTTAAATAATAATAATAATAAAGGTTTAACGTCAAAATCGGCCCCTCGGGCAAAGCATAGTTGTAAAATAGCCCATCGGGCAAAACAGTAGTCATAAACACGTCGTAACCTGAAATCTCGGTGGAAATAGCCAAATGCCAATTTAGTGATTAATTTCAGAACATCTCAAAACCCCATTTTTAAAATAACAGTTGTTTCAAAATATTTGTTATATGTTCCGACAGAGGCTCAATATAAGGGTGAGTGAAAACAATGAGTAAATCAACATATTCGATAGGGACTCACTTTAAAGAGGAGTGAAATCAATAAGTCATAAACAGGACTCTCAGGCAGACGTCGCTCATAAGATATATATATATATATATCTATAGCCTCTCGGGCTAGTCCCTCAGTCACACATGACTCAACTCTTACCTGTCAGTGCTCTCACTCAGCACTCGCGCTCAATAGGTACTATGTAGTAACCGCTGCGGCATGCAGTCCGATCCATATATATAGAATAACCGCTGCGGCCTGCAACCCGATCCATATATCGCTGCGGCGTACAGCCCGATACATCGCTGCGGGGTGCAGCCCGATCCATATAAATATACTATTGCGGCGTGCAACCCGATCCATATATATATATATATATATATATATATATATATATATATATATATATATATATATATATATATATATATATATATATATATATATATGTATGTATATATGTATATAACTTGCTGTGGCATGCAACCCGTTCCAAAAATATATATAATCCTCACAGTCAGGCCCTCGACCTCTCTCAGTCATTAGCCTCACCATCAGACTCTCAGTCTATCTCAGTTATCAACCTCACAATTAGACCCTCGGTCTATCTCAGTCATCCACTCACGATCACTCGGACCATTAGTAAAAAGGGAAACTCAACCCAATCAGTCTTTTACATTTTTAAGAAATATGGTGACAAAGCCAGATTTTTAAGCAATAAGCAGGTAAAATATGACTGAGGATTTGCTATCAACACATATAGTGAGGAAAAATAGTAAAAATGCCCCTAAGGGTCTCAACAGGTCGGCACAAGGCCCCAAACATGGCATACAACCCTAAATATAATAATATCAAACAGTTAACTATCAAATACGCATTAAGGTACTCTTTCTGGACGGACCAGGTCACAATCCCCAGCGGTGCTATAGCCCACGCTCGTCATCGAGCATGCAAGTCACCTCAAAGTAACACAACGATGTGTAATCCGGGGTTTCAAACCCTCAGGACAGTATTTACAATCATTACTTACCTCGAACCGGCAAAATCTCTAGCTCGCAACGCCTTTGCCCCGCAAAATCGGCCTCCATGCGCGTCGAATCTATCCAAAACCAGAACGAATATGTCACAATATGCCAATGGAACAATGCCCAATCGAAAACAATCGAAAAATATTAAAAATCTTGAAATTGGCAAAACTCGAGACCCGGGTCCACTTCTCAAAACTCATAAATTTATACATAAATACGTTCCTTATCTCCTCACGAGTTCATACATACCAAGAACTCTCAAATTCGAGCTCAAATGGCCTATCAAATCCCCAAATCAAATTTCAAAATCCCAAGCCCTAGTTCTTCAATTTTAGGCTTAATTTTCATGAGTTTCTAGGTAGTTTACACAATAAAAGTGAGTTTTAAGTTCAAAAATCTTACCTCCAATCGATTCTCCTTGAATCCCTCTTCAATTTCCTTCAAAGAGCTCTCAAAAAGACCAACAATGGAGGAAAAATGACCCAAAATTGCGGAAATGGGCTTTTAAAACATTCTGCCCAACAATATATTTTCCTTCTATGCGATCGCAATACACTTCTGCGATCGCATAGAACAATTTTTCACCTCCAATTTTTAACACTATGCGATCGCACAAGCACCACTGCGATCGCATTGACCAAAAAACTTTACACTACGCGATCGCATACAAGGCCACGCGATCGCAATGAATAAAAATCCAAGCTCCCATGTTTCTTCTATGCGGTCGCACTACTGACCCGCGATCGCATAGAACAATTGGCCAACCCCAAAAATCCTTCTATGCAATCGCAATACTCCCTCTGTGATCTCATAGAGCAAAATGCTCTGCAATAGCTAATGCCCTTTTTCTGCAACTTTCATAGCCCAAAACTTTCCGTTAGCTATCCGAAATCACCCCGAGGCCCCCGGGACCTCAACCAAAAATACCAACACCTCCTATAACATCATTCAAACTTGTTCCAATCATTAAAACACCTCAAACAACACTAAAACCATCATTTCTCATCGAATACAAGCCTAAGTTCTTTAAAAGCTTCCGAAATACGCATTCGATCAAAAACCCGACCGAACGACGTCCGAATGACCTGAAATTTTGCACACACATCACAAATCACATAATGAAGCTACAACAACTCTCATAATTCCATTCTGACCCTCGGACCAAAATCTCACCTATCAACCGGAATCCGCCAAAATACTAACTTCGCCAAAACAAGCTACTTTCTACATCGGACTTCCAAAATTAATTCCGATCACACTCCTAAGTCACAAATCATCTAAAGAAGCCAACCAAATCATAAAAACTCCGATTCGAGATCATATAAGAATAAGTCAACTCTTGTTCAAACCTTCAAATTCAAAGCTTTCAACTGAGACTGTTTCTTTCAAATTCATTCCAAATTTTCCTAAAACCCAAAATCAACGATCTATATCAGTCACACTACATAACACGGGGCAAGTCATGCCCGAGAACTAGCGATCAATGTGCAAAAGCTCAAAATGACCGGTCGGGTCGTTACATCCTCCCCCACTTAAACACGCGTTCGTCCTCGAACATTCCCAGAGCTGTTCTAAAAGCCATCCTATCGATGAACAACCTTACCAAGCATATACCCGGGGGTGATCCCACGTCACCCTATCATGCATAGGTCCGATAACACAACATAGCTGAAATTCCACAACCCATCTAGTCCACAAACCATAGAACCACATTGCACTTTTCCGAAATCATACATAAGATCAGAACTTCACATCTATACTCAGAATAAGCCCGAACCAGTTGTAATAACCCATACCTGCAACCTCAGGTGCGATCATATAACATACCACATAACCCAAACACTCAAAATGATAACTTCTATTCACAGCAGTTGCCCACAACATCCGAATACCGATAGAAAACCTCTTATAAACTAAGGTCTTATTCCAACACTATCATATACTGCCAACAATAATTGAAACATGCAATAAACCGTAACCATCTCTCAGGCCAACCATTCATGAAACCACTTCCCTTTTTGGCTAATACCACCGCAAATTTCCGAGCTAAACTTCGATATTATCTTTCCAACAAGCTGTAATCCAATCCGTTCGTATTCAATAGTGACCCCAACGATCACCTCAAATCCAACACACCATCTGGTGATATGACACCTCAATACAGGCCTAATCCATAACTTGTATAATACCCGCACCAATAAGAAACGGTCTGAACATACTCAAATCATGAAATTTACCAGAACGAAAGAGTTGTACTTCAAGCTTATCGGTACCATCACAACACCAAGCTGAGACCCCGTATCACATCATAGGAATAAAACACATGAACTTACCACGTAAGGTCATATCCCCACGTAGCCTCGCTACCATGCGCGATCCTATCCGAACACTGTTCCACATGAAACACCTCAAGTCACTATGCTCAAAAATTGACAGCCACGCACAATATGATGTCTGGAGCCAAAGCAAATCATTACACCTACGGTGTCGCAAATAATATATGCCACGCAACCCAATAGGACACAACCGATATGCCATTCACTAAGCAAAGTTCAATTACTCTTCCCGCTCGAATTCCACTAAGAGACCCAAATTGAACCGCACCATATGTTCCTATAACCAACAAATCATAACAACTCACAGCACAGAAAGGTAACTCATAGATCTCCCCCGATCACTGATAAGCTCAACAACGGTTGAATCAATACCTCCCTCAACAATGCCATTCGGAGCCAATCAAGCCGACTCAAGATAGAACGCTCACCATAGGAGCCCAGAATAACACAACACGGAAACACCTAGTCTACACCCCAATATCATGTCTAAAATCTACATACCCAACAAAGAAAGATCCACTCGGGCCTCCAAACATCGACAGTCACTAAACAATGCTGATACACACGATCTAGAATAGCAACATAGCCTAAATATAAGAACTTCCGGTCTCCAATTCCGTGTAGCACATGGGTCACCCTACCTGATCCCAAATTCCGCCGTCCGAATACATATCATACCTCAGGTATCCATTCATCCCACGAAAGATATTCGAAAATTCTTCCATGCCATCATGCAAACTCGAATATCAACAGTCGACCCCACCAGAAGGTTCCACAATACTATCAAAATATCATCAGTTTAATCATATTACCCTTCTTCTAAGACATATACTCTCTTCAAATCACTTTCGATTAGCAGTACCATTTCCCCTGATTATCTGAGGCTACCTGTTGCCTAAGAGTTTATGAACTTCCTTCGAGAACTGAGCTGAAACCTCATACACGCAAATCTCGATCCTCCACAACACACCGCATATACCATACCATCCAAGGATAGCAAGAAAACTTTCATATCCCTTTCGAGCCACAGACATCTACGCCTTCAACTAGTCCAGAACTTCCAGATACCGGTACATAGGATCCCATAATTAACATAAAAATACCACAAGTCTTGACCTCTTTCCAACGAAAACATAGTCTCTAACCACATACACATCCTGGAGATACCCAATTGGGTTCCTGAAGGGTCTTGAACATATTAGAACTATCCTCTCAAGTCATTCACTCTTATTCAAACTGCAACTTACCTGACCTGGCGAATAGAAACACATGTGCCTCATGGGCACTCCAATACTGCAAAATGATATTCTCATCCCAATACAACCAAGCAACTTCCTGCTCTATACATCGATCATCCTTTACCTACAACAATCTAGACATTCCGTGATTCTCATGCTCTATGAAGCATAGTGTAACATTTTTCAAAACTTTCCTTTGTTCTAGCCATAGCTAATTCACTCGCATGCCCCAAACTGGAACCAACATAGCACCTAACCGTGCAATCAACTGCTCATAACAACCTCCCCCACTTGGCTATAAGCCATAGATCAAGACACACTCCATAACTCATAACATTTTTACCCTATTGATGTCACAATACCATAGTGGGATTAAACTCAAATCATTTATAAGTTTGTGAAAACACAGATCATCCAGTGCTGTAATCTTCTGCAAATCTCGCATTCATCCCCGCATCAGTTGAGTCCACTCTCTTAAGCGACCCGAAATTTCAAATTTCAACACGTACCCTTCAATTATACATGAGATCTTCTAATAAACACATAAGGATCATACCACTTCAGAACACTCCACAGGAGATAACCCCCCCTGCTTCGCCTTATTATAACATTTTTGTATACTTTCCACTGTCATGCACATCACACAACCACTTAGTCTCCCTGAGTCCGAACTCATACCGCAACATGAAATTTACTTCACTCCCAACTAGGAGACACAAAAAGATTCTTTACGCGCCCATAACTAGGAGCTACAGATCTAATCACAATGGAAATCATATACTTAATAGTTCATCTATCATCCAACAGACCTTCCTCGGCATTTTCAAGTTACATAGATACATCTCGCAGTACTAACATATTCATCACATGGCTATTCAACCGTCACTTCCACTAATAGGGACAATACCGAACACATAAGTTCAAAACACTTACTCACATGATCAGCACCTCAGTGCTCAAGCCACAGGTAACGATCCGGCCTCGAGTCCTCCATACTGGCCCAACATAAACCCACGAAGATTACATCTCGCCCATCGATCGGGGAATCACAAGACATCAAGGCACATCAAATATTGAGCGCTCATGTGCGCACATAAACGCGTGGAAGGAATCTCAAGAGTTACATTTCAAGATGAATCAAGAACGCACGATAAAAATTCCTAGAATGTGAAGTTTTTCCTAAAGGTTCTGCAGCCTCTCGAGGAGAAATACAGGCGTCCCCTTACCGCTCCGCGAGACTCTACTAAACCTGCTCATGACTCATGAGACCTAGTAACCTAGCCTCTGATACCAACTTGTCACGATCCTAAACCGGCCCGGTCGTGATGACGCCTCTCGTGAAGACAAGGCCAGCCGACACCTCACTCACATTAACCTCTTAAGCATTAAGAATCATTTTTAAGCCTTTAATTAAATAATGTTTCATAACAACTTCTGATTATAGCAATGCAGAATAATATTACAAGCTCGACATCGGGGTGTCACTAGTCATGAGCATCTATCCTGGTTTGAATACAATAATAAATCTAAAAGAATGTCCTAAATACAATAATAGCAATGTATGAAAGGAAGTGGTGCTGCGAACTTCATGCAGCCACCTGCTAACTCTGATGACTCCACGCTTGAACCAATCCACACCCGCAACTGGGTTCTGATATACCTGAATCTGCACATGAGGTGCAGGGAGTAATGTGAGTACTCCAACCCATTAAGAAATAAAAGTAAATAAAGACTGAGCAGTAGGAAGCAATGAATCCACAATCACGTCAGGTTCAATAAGCACATCCGACTTTCAGATCATAAATACGAGTCAACCTTCCTTTTTAAGATCCAGCTTTTAGTAAAACCCTTTTTGAAATATTTTCCAGCAGTTTCAGTAGGGGTTCAATACCATTAAAATAATAATAATAAAGGTTTAACGTCAAAATCGGCCCCTCGGGAAAAGCATAGTTGTTAAACAACCCCTCGGGCAAAACAGTAGTCATAAACACTTCGTAACCTGAAATCTCGGTGGAAATAGCCAAATGCCAATTTAGTGATTAATTTATGAACATCTCAAAACCCCATTTTTAAAATAACAGTTGTTTCAAAATATTTGTTAAATGTTCCGACAGAGGCTCAATATAAGGGTGAGTGAAAACAGTCGGTAAATCAACATATTCAATAGGGACTCACTTTAAAGAGGAATGAAATCAATAAGTCATAAACATGCCTCTCAGGCAGACATCGCTCATAAGCATGTATATATATATCTATCGCCCCTCGGGCTAGTCCCTCAGTTACTCATGACTCAACTCTTACCCGTCAATGCTCTCACTCGGCACTCATGCTCAATAGGTACTATGTAGTAACCGCTGCGGTGTGCAACCCCATCCATATATATATATATATATATATATATATATATAAACTTGTTGCGGCGTGCAGCCTGATCCATAAATATATATAATCCTCACAGCCAGGCCCTCGACCTCTCTCAGTCATTAGCCTCACCATCAGACTCTCAGTCTATCTCAGTCATCAACCTCACAATTAGACCCTCGGTCTATTTCAGACATCCACTCACGATCACTCGGACCATTAGTAAAACAGGGAAACTCAACCCAATCAGTCTTTTACATTTTTAAGAAATATGGTGACAAAGCCAGATTTTTAAGCAATAAGCAGGTAAAACATGGCTGAGGATTTGCTATCAACACATATAGTGAGGAAAAATAGTAAAAATGCCCCTAAGGGTCTCAACAGGTCAGTACAAGGCCCCAAACATGGCATACAACCCCCAAACATAATAATATCAAACAATTAACTATCAAATATACATTAAGTTACTCTTTCTAGACGGACCAGGTCACAATCCTCAGCGGTGCTCTACCCCACGCTCGTCATCTAGCATGCAAGTCACCTCAAAGTAACACAACGATGTGTAATCTGGGGTTTCAAACCCTCAGGACAGTATTTAAAATCATTACTTACCTCGAATTGGCAAAATCTCTAGCTTGCAACGCCTTTGCCCCGCAAAATCGGCCTCCACGCGCGTTGAATCTATCCAAAACCAGAACGAATACTTCACGATATGCCAATGGAACGATGCCCAATCGAAAACAATCGAAAAATGTTAAAAATTTCGAAATTGGCAAAACCCGAGCCCCGGGTCCACTTCTCAAAACTCAGAAATTTATACATAAATACGTTCCTTATCTCCTCACGAATTCATACATACCAAGAACTCTCAAATTCGAGCTCAAATGGCCCATCAAATCCCCAAATCAAATTTCAAAATCCCAAGCCCTAGTTCTTCAATTTTAAGCTTAATTTCCATGAATTTCTAGGTAGTTTACACAATAAAAGCGAGTTTTAAGTTCCAAAATCTTACCTACAATCGATTCTCCTTGAATCCCTCTTCAATTTCCTTCAAAAAGCTCTCAAAAAGACCAACAATGGAGGAAAACGACCCAAAATCACGGAAAATGGGCTTTTAAAACATTCTGCCCAGCAATATATTTTCCTTCTATGCAATCGCAATACACCTCTGCGATCGCATAGAACAAATTTTCACCTCCAATTTTTAACACTATGCGATCGCACAAGCACCACTGTGATCGCATTGACCAAAAAACTTTACACTACGCGATCGCATATAAGGCCACGCGATCACAATGAACAAAAATCCAAGCTCCCAAGTTTCTTCTATGCGATCGCACTACTGACCCGAGATCGCATTGAACAATTGGCCAACCTCAAAAATCCTTCTATGCGATCGCAATGCTCCCTCTGTGATCGCATAGAGCAAAATGCTCTGCAACAACTGATGCCATTTTTCTGCAACTTTCATAGCCCAAAACTTCCCGTTAGCCATCCGAAATCACCCCGAGGCCCCCCGGGACCTCAACCAAAAATACCAACACCTCCTATAACATCATTCAAACTTGTTCCAATCACTAAAATACCTCAAACAACACTAAAATCATCATTTATCAACGAATTCAAGTCTAAGTTCTTTAAAAACTTCAGAAATTTGCATTCGATCAAAAAACCGACCAAACGATGTCCGAATGACCTGAAATTTTGCACACACATCACAAATCACATAACGAAGCTACAACAACTCTCAGAATTCCATTTTAACCCTCAGACCAAAATCTCACCTATCAACCGGAATCCTTCAAAATACTAAATTCGCCAAAACAAGCTACTTTCTACACCGGACTTCCAAAATTAATTCCGATCACACTCCTAAGTCACAAATAAACATATATGGGGTATGTAATACCAACATTTTGATATAAAATTTATCTTGTATTAGCTAATACCCATGTCACGACTCGGATTTTCCACCATCGGGATTTGTGATGGTGCCTACTAATAGGAGCTAGGCAAGCCAACTTAATTTACTTCTTTAAGCAAATATCGATCATTTAATAACAACAATGCATAATATGATAAAGCGGAAGTCTCAATATATAATTAACTGGAAGAAACACGAAAGTTTAACAAAATCCTCTACCCAAGAACTGGAGTCACAAACTCACGAGCATCTAGAGAATGCTAAATACAATGTCTGAATAAAAACACAATTCTGTTTGTTCTGGTACAAAGAATAACAAACTAAAGTAAAGACAGAAGAGACTCCGGGCCATGCAGACGTCAACTAGGCTACCTCGGGATCTCTGGACTGAAGTTAGCTCCCAAAACTCCTACTGCTGTCCAAAAGCTGCTTCGGCTCGGCAATCTGTGCAAAAAGATGCACAGAGTGTAGCATCAGCACAATCGACCCCATGTGCTGGTAAGTGCATGGCCTAACCCCGACGAAGTAGTGACGAGGCTAAACATGACTACCAAATCCAACCTGTGCAGTTCAATATATATATATATATATATATATATATATGGGAATACAGAAATTTAACAAGTCAAGAGGGAGGGGAGCCTACTACAGGGGATGCAACAATCCGGATAACAAAAACCAACTAATAAAAGGTGAAAATGTACAACTACGACATCAACAAGAGTAGAAATTCAACAATTTGCACGACACCATCCTTCGTGCATTAATAGTCAAAACATGGCACGGAATGTTCCTTCGTGCATTAATAGTCAAAACATGACACGGAATGTTCCTTCGTGCATTAATAATCAAAACATGGCACGGAATGTTCCTTCGTGCATTAATAATCAAAACATGGCACGGAATGTTCCTTCGTGCATTAATAATCAAACATGACACGAAATGTTCCTTCGTGCATTAATAATCAAAATATGGTACGGAATGTTCCTTCGTGCATTAATAATCAAAACATGGCACAAAATGTTCCTTCGTTCATTAATAATCAAACATGGCACAGAATGTTCCTTCGTGCATTAATAATCAAAATATGGTACTGAATGTTCCTTCGTGCATTAACATATCCTCAACACAAATCGTGCACGGCATCAACCTTCGTGCTTTATCACTCTTCCTCACCCAAGCAATAATCACAATCGATGGGGCGAGGGGATAGACAAACAGAAATAGAAGTCCCGGCAAGGGAAATACAAGTAAACAGTTAAATTCCGGCAAGGGAACAACAATATACGAATACAACCCGGCAAGGGAATAATCACATTCCTTTATCTTTATTTCATTTCTTACTCAATAATTACTTTAACATTCGAGCCAGCGCTCCAAAGAGCTCACAAATCACAGTTATTTCTCATACTCTTCACATTATATAGAAATCATGAGTCACAACAAAATTAGAATAAGCACAAATAAGGACTCACGGTCATGCTAGACACCAGTGTATAGATACTCGTCACCATGCCTATACACCGTACTCGACAATTAGCAATTAGCAAACAATACTCTAATCCTATTCCCTCAAGCCAAAGTTAGATCAAACACTTACCTCAACTCCCACGGCTAAAATCAATCCACAACGACCGCTTTCCCTCTCGAATTCGGCTCCAACTCAATCAAATCTATGAAATAATAACTTTCTAGTATCAATAATAGTTAAACAAATCAAACCAATGCCTAAATATAGATTCCCAACCTTTCTTCCAAAAATTTCAAAAATCGACCCCAGGCCCGCTTGGTCAAAACACAGGGTTCGAACCAATTCCATATCACCCATTCCCCCACGAACCCGAATATACAATTTGTTTTCAAATTTGACAAAATGAGGTTTAAATCAAAGAAAATCGAAAAGCCCTAACTCTACCCAATTTCAACCCTAGATTACATGTTTTAGGCCTAGGATTTCAATGGATGATGATAGAAAATGAAGAAAACGAGTTAGATAATACTTACCCAAGAAGATTTGGTGAAGAATCGCTCTACAAGTCGCCTAGGGTCTGTGGAGAAGAAGAGCTCGTGTGAATTTT
>MU665201.1:17130-33753 GCA_026770625.1 Nicotiana glauca
GGGGGGGGGGGGGTTCCAGGACTTTGGTCTATGCGAACGCGAGATGGGGTACACGAACACGATAAAGAAGAGGCTGTTACTACGCGAACACGAGGACTAGTTCGCGAACGTGATGAAGGAATTACTGGGGGGTCCTGAGTTGGCTTACGCGATCGCGTAAGGGGGAACGCGAACGCTATGAAGGGAAGGCTAAGGGCACGCGAACGCGAAGAAGGAAAACACTGTGTAAAAATTGCAGAAAATCTGCTACTTTTCCTAAGTTCAAAACACTCTGAACCACCTCCGAATCACTCCCGAGCCCTCGGGGCTCCTAACCAAACACACACACTAATTCAACAATATCCTACGAACTTAACCGAGCGATCAAATCGCCAAAATAACATCATAAACGAGGAATCAAACCTCAAAATTAACACTTTTTCATCAAACTTCTTAAACTTTCACTTCTAGATATTTAGGTCCGAAACACGTCAAATGACGTCCGATTTCAACCAAATTTCATAGAAAACGCTTAAACCATATATAAGACTTGTACAGGGCATCGAAACCAAAATACGAGCTCGATACCAGAGTCTTCTAATCTATTTTCATTTTAAATTTCCATATAAATTTTAGAAAAACAATTTCTTTTAAAAAATTTATTTCTCGGGCTCGGGACCTCGGATTTCGATTCCGGGCATACGCCCGAGTCCCATATTTTTCTACGGACCCTCAGGGACCGTCCAATCACGGGTCCGGGTCCGGGTCCGTTTACCCAAAATATTGACCAAAGTCAACTTTAGTCATATTAATATCAAAATTCATCATTTTTCACACAGAATTCATATTTAAGTTTTTCGGCTACGCGCCCGGGCTGCACACGCAAATCGAGGTAACTAAAAAATAAGGATTTCAAGGCCTCGGAAGCGCGAAAAAGAGAAAAAATAGGTGATGACCTTTTGGGTAGTCATAACCCACAATAAAATATGGGACAAAAATTATCCTCAAATTATATTGGATTTATCCTTGTCCTGATAACTAAACGAGGGGTTATTTGGTTCAAAATCAAATATATCCCACGATTATAATCCTAACATTAAATTAGGATTATAATTTTAAAATAGTGATAACTTATTCCATCTTCTATATGCGATAAGTTATACCAAGATTTTGGTATAAAATAATACTAGTTTTAGCTAATACCTCAAACGAAACACGAGATAAATTGAATATAAAATTTTACCGAGATACCCGCCTAATCTCTTGAACCAAACGACATCTATGGGTTCATTAAGGCATGTAACCCATGTATATAGATTAGGGATGCTTATTGAGCGGATATTTACTTTTGACGGTTCGGCTTATCAGTTATCGGTTTGTGATGTACTAATTTTCTAGCAACCTGATAAGTTATTGTGCGGATCGGTATCGAATAGTGACAATCCAGCAATTATCGGGCGATTTATCGGCTAAATCAAATAGACAATAAAAATCACATAAGTAAGCAAGACAATAAATAATAGATAGAGGATCCAATCACAATCACACTTCAGTACGCTAATGAAGCTCTCATTGTTAATGATAGTTTTTTTTTTTTTTTTTATAATTCTTTTACAATAAGCAAGCTAAAATAAAAATTAGAGATCCTTAACCAGTAATAGAAATTCAGTGAACATCAATTCTTGATATAATTTTGCTTCAGTTACCAAGTTAAATGATTCATTTCAGCAAACAAGTATCAAGAAGTATCTAGCTCTGCCTAGCCATAGCTCGAAAATAAGTTATGATGACGTTGAAGCTCAAGCTGCTAAGAAGTTGCTTCCTAACAAGTAAAAATATAAATATAATAATTTTTAACAGATTGACAGTAATAAGAAAATCGAATAATTCACTCCCGAACAGATAAACCGTTAATTATAAAATTTAAATCTATTTACCAACTGTTAATTCGATAACCTGATACAAATAAGCCAAAAAGCTACTTTTACAATTCGAATAATGATTACGGTTCGGTTTTGAACCGCCCTAATATAGATATGTATTGATTTTTACAACGTTTAGTTGCCATTTCAATTTCAATAAAGTGAATATCAGTAAACTACCATTCCAATGTGATACTACAACAAAAATACAAGAATTAGCAATTGTGTGACAAAATGCTATGAGAATAAGTCTGAATTAGTCCCTTAAGTCTTCAACTATGCAAAAGAGGTACACATTTCGTTCTTGTCTCCTAAAAATTTGATCAGCCAAAAACAGTTTGTTGAGCTCTCATAAAAGAGCTGTTGCAGAATCAATGAACAGCACTCACCTCTTTCCTTATTCTTATGAAATTCCCACACTTTCCATGCATAAAAAAAATCCAGTCTTTCCCTCATTTTCACAAGCTATTATTTTCCTCACAACCAAAATGGAATTCAAACCAAAACCCAAATCTTGTAATCACCCACCCAACTCTTATCCTCATAGAATCTTGCAATTCAATGTCACAACTAAAGCAAATTCAAGCCAAAATGATACACACTGGTATAATTTCTCACATTTTTCCAATCAGTAAACTCATATCCTTTTGTGCTTTGGATGTTAATGGTGATATAAACTATGCAAATGCTTTGTTTTCTGAAATGAATGAACCCAATGTGTATATTTGGAATACTATGATTAGAGGTTATGTTAAAAATCAGTTCTTTGAATTGGGTTTTTGCTTTTTTAGGAGAATGGTAAGGGAAAGTGTTGAAATGGATAAGAGGAGTTATGTTTTTGTGTTGAAAGGGTGTAGGGTTTTGGAGGGGGTGGGGGATTCAGTGCATTGTAGGATTTGGAAAGTTGGGTTCTTGAATGATTTGATTGTGAGGAATGGTTTGATTCATTTTTATGGAGAGAGCGGGAAAGTTGTCGATGCCCAGAAGGTGTTTGATGAAAGTTCTGTGAGGGATGTGGTTACCTGGACTAGCTTGATTGATGGGTATGTGAAGAGGAATATGGTTGATGAGGCATTGGGGTTGTTTGAGTTGATGTGTTCAAATGGTGTTGAGTTTAATGATGTTACGATGATAACGGTGTTTTCTGCGTGTTCGTTGAAGGGGGACTTGAGCTTGGGGAAATCGGTTCATGAACTCGTGGAGGAAAGAGGTGTGAAATGCAGTCTTAATTTGATGAATGCTGTATTGGATATGTATGTGAAGTGTGGTTGTTTGCCTATGGCTAAAGAGATTTTCGATAAGATGGAAATAAAGGATGTCTTTTCTTGGACAAGTATGATCCACGGCTATGCCAAAAATGGGGAGGTAGACATGGCAAAAAAGTGTTTTAGTGATATGCCTGAGAGAAATATAGTTTCTTGGACTGCGATGATTGCGTGCTACTCGCAAAATAATAGACCTTGGGAGGCCCTTGAACTCTTTCATGAAATGGAGAAACAAGGTTTGGTTCCCATAGAGAGCACTTTGGTTTCTGTCCTCTCTGCTTGTGCTCAATCTGGTTCTTTGGATTTTGCTCGACGAATTCATGATTACTATATTAAGCAAAAACGGGTTAAATACAGCGTGATCTTGGCAAACACATTAATAGACGTGTACGGCAAATGTGGAAGCATGGATGTTGCTCGAGAGCTCTTTCACGAAATGCCAGAAAGAGATTTGGTCTCTTGGAATTCAGTAATCGTAGGATGTGCTTCTCATGGGCTCGCTGAGAAGGCCCTCACTCTTTTCGAACAAATGAAATGTACGGGATTCAAGCCCGATAGCATCACATTTGTGGGTGTTTTATCGGCATGCGCTCATGGTGGATTGGTCAATCAAGGCTGGGAATACTTTAGGAGCATGGAATTAAATGGATTGTTGGCCGAGGTGATACACTATGCTTGCATGGTTGATTTACTGAGTAGATCTGGCCATCTGAAAGAAGCTTATAATCTTATAAAACAAATGCCAATGGAACCCGATAAAGCTGTTTGGGGTGCTCTGCTTAATGGTTGTCGGATGCACGGAAATGTTGAGCTGGCCAAGGTCGCTACGGAGAAACTTATAGAATTAGATCCTCAAGATAGTGGTATTTATGTGCTTCTTGCAAGTCTGTGCGCAGATGAGAGGAAATGGGCTGATGTTAGAATGGTTAGAACTTTGATGAGAGCTAAAGGCGTCAAGAAGAATCCAGGATATAGTTTGATAGAGGTCGATGGTAATTTTTACGAATTTGTGGTTGCTGATGACTCACACCCCCAATCTCAGGCAATATATAGAATGCTCAATGAGATTATATTGCTCTCTAAATTGGAAGAGTATGTTTCTGATGCGCAACCTGCTGATGAATTCTCTTGAGAACAACCATAACAAATGCACTGTGATCCAAATACTAAAGTATGAAATTCTCTGGTCGTAATTTGTGAGTTATAAGCTGGTAAATACTAAGACATGTCACAGAGCTGGCCTATAGAGATTGCTGCAAGTTTAAAGGAAGAATCGTCCTAAGTTGAGTCGTTGGAAGGAATTAGAACATGGAAAGACAATATTTCTGCTGTCTAGACGAAGATAAAACACGTGTTTCACTGCGCCAACGAAGTGGTAGAAAGCTTAAGTTTGGATTCACTTCTGTGCATAGTTAGTCTTATTCATCTTAAATCTTTGAACTCAAAACACAACTATGACACAACAAGAAGGGAGGCCGAGATATAACCACATACTCCAACGAGATGTTGACATTGTGGTACTTCTTTGCTCCTTTTTCACAATTATATTAATGGTTTTAGAAGGCATTCCTAACAATAACTGATGGAAAGGGAATCCCAAATCGGCGTGTGGTATCAATTAATTGCCACATCTTGGTTTTGGTTAAGGGTTTGTACCAATTCTGTATGTGGCTACCAAAATGTAGATTAAACGATAAATTTATTTATCACTTGATGAATACATGATAGGATACAACTATTACATAATAAACATAGCTTGCTTACGAGGAAGCGAAGCTATCCACGAAGCTTTGCAGTGTCCCAAGTTGAATTCCTAAAGGGACCTCAGCTTCAGCTACAAAAAAGGGCAGCCCGGTGCACTAAGCTCCCGCTATGCGCGGAGTCCGGGGAAGAGCCGAACCACAAGAGTCTATTGTACGCAGTGTTACCCTGCATTTCTGCAAGAGGCTGTTTCCATGGCTCGAACCTGTGGCCTCCTGGTCACATGGCAACAACTTTACCGGTTACGCCAAAACTCCCCTTCCTCGGCTTCAGCTACACTCTTCTACAATCTTTCACTAAATATTCTAGTTATCTTACATGTCATAACCAACTCTAATTTTCTCCCTACCCTATCTATAAGACATTCTCTAGGTACATTCTTTAGTCGTGGATTTGGTGAAGCTTTTTGGTGTCGAAGCAAGTTGGAGTCGACTATCTGAATCTTCACTGTCTATGTTGTTCCATTTAAGCTTGTATGTTTCTGTAATGTTAGTTAACGTAATACCCTTTGATGACTCCTCCTCTTTTAAGGGACTCATAATTGGGATTATATTCATGAATAACCCACTCTTCATCCTTGGGATTGTAGAGATATGTGAACTCCTCATCAAACCTCCATTCACAAGGTGTTGAATGACTAATGCATTCGTAGTCGGATCGAAAGGCGACGAAAGTTCCCATATTTGTGGAGCAATTGTACATGGTGGAAGAAGGGAAGAATTTCTTGATTTCGACACTGATGTTGAAAATTCCCATTTTATTCAGATGCCTAACTTCACCAGCGTCGTTGAAGGAGAAGCATCGGATGCTTAGGTAATTTGTGTGGTTGTTGGTTACTATCAACAGTCTTTGTATCTGGAAATCCTGCTGCGACAGTTGAGACGTCGATCACGAAGAACAACAATATCGTCATGATTGTTGTTGTTGAGGAGACAGTGGCTATAATTGTTGCTCCTTTCATGGTATATATATTCCTTTTTTCCCCCTGTTTTCCTCCTGAAATATCAAAATGTAAAAGAAGAATATTTTAGGAGAAATATTTATGAATAATGGAGAGAGAAAGAGAGATGTTTCTAAATCTGTTTTGTTGAATGATTAAACCTTTCCATCACTTCTGCATATTTATATAAAAGAAAAAAAAAAAACAAGAGGGATAAAGTTTTTGTAGGAAATCCTAAATATTTTACTATTTTAAAGCTTTTACTATTTTTGAGCCTAAAGAAATAAAGAATATCTTAATTTAGAATCTTAAACTCAAAACATCTGATTCCTCTTTTTTGTTGCATCACCAAATATACCGCCATAATCCTAGCGATTTAAGAAGAGTATTTAGAGGCGAATTTAGAATTTGACGTTTATGAGTTTTTATACGATAGTCAAGTTAATACTGCAATAATAATTGAATCATAGTATTACGAGTTTAAATTTAAGATCACTAGAGGAGAAAAACAATTAAAATTAGAGCCCGTTTGGACATAAGAAATTTTTCCCTTTTTCCCCTTTTCCCAAAGAAATTTCACTTTGCATTTGTTCATAAAATTTGTAATTTTCACTTGAAGATACATTTTGGAAATTTTCGAAAATTTGAAAAACTCCAAAAAGTTGCTTTTCAAAATTTTCACTCAACACAAAACTTAAAAAACAATCCAAAATTATATTCATGTTCAAACACAACTCTAAATTTCAAATACCATTTTCACCCCGTTTTGGAATTTTACAATTCTTATATTCAAACACACAGTTAGTCTCCTACAACATATTGTATATTTGCGGTTTTTAAAAATTACTTTAATAATATTCAGAAGCCATAAAGTACGAAAGCAACAACGAGTATGTTTCAAGCGAATAGGAAAGGACATAAAAGCCAGTACTCCTTCTCTCGCTTGAAAGCTTTGAATTCAAATTTGGGTTTTTAAATATCATTATTTGTTTGGATTGGGTGTTGTTGAAAATAATCGGGAATATAGTTTGGAGTTTATATTTCAATTTTGAGGGGTTTTGGTGAAGATTATACTTGGTTTTGACTGAATTTCAGATTGAAACTCGAAGAAGAAGAAGACATATTGCAAAAATTGTAGATAAATTATAGATAAATTGTATATAAATTGTATTCTGATTGTAGATGCTTTATTTTCTGTTTTCACAAATCAAAAATGACTAACACTTCTACAAATCTTCTGCAAAAAAGACAATTATGTCGAAAATTCCAATTATACTACAATTGAATGGGAATTGGGATATTAAAATTCAATGTACCAAGTTTGTAGATATTTTATAGATAAATTATAGATTATTTGTATTTTGATTGTAGATGCATTGTTTTCTGTTTTCACAAATCCAAAACTACTAAAACTTTTACAAAATCTTCTGCAAAAATGCAATTATGTCGAAAATACCAATTAAGCTACAATTGAATGAGAATTGGGATGTTAAATTCAATGTACCCAGTTTGTAGATATTTTGTAGATTATTTGTATTCTGATTGTAGATACTTTGTTTTATGTTTTCACACATAAAAAACAACTAAAACTTCTACAAAAAATGTATTTATATCAAAAATTCCAATTATGCTACAATTAAAATGAGAATTGAGATATTACAATTCAATGTACACAGTTGTAGATATTTGTAGATAAAATTGTAGATTATTTGTATTCTGATTATAGATGCATTATTTTCTATTTTCACAAATCCAAAACGACTAAAACTTCTACAAAATCTTTTGCAAAGATATCTGCCGTTTATTCCAATTTAAGGCTAAGTCTTATATTTCTGTCGAATTCATCTGTTATTTTTGGAGCAAATTAATTTACTTGTTTATAAACCAAGTATAAATACAACTATAATATTTTACGGGTAAATAAAATCTCTTGAGCAAAAGTTACTGAATTCACGAGCACAAGCTATGCCTTTGTCTGGTTCTCACAATTTTTAGGTGTATGAAATATCAGTTTCCACATATGGTGCCGAATCGTGGATTAATCGTAATAATGTTAAATATAATACGTGTGAGATGAATTACTCTGCCAATAATAATAATAGTAACAAATGCTTGTAATAACTGGTTGTTGCAAGTTTCCCATTTTTCTCTGGTTTTTAACTTTTTTATGAAATTCAGATCATAGAGATACAATTATTAACTTTCCCATCTTATGGATTTTCTACCATAAGATGTCGACAATAATCACTTTGTGGGTGAGGGTTTGAGAGTGAGAAATGTGGGAGGGGTGAGATATACGGTACCTTGAATTAAGGAGAGATACATGTTGCATTAATTGTACTCTTAAAATACACTATGGTATAGAATTGATAATTTGGTGTACTAAATGTTATATCAAACCTTAAACATTGAGGGTAATAAGGTTTCCTATATGGTATAGGAATGTAAAAATTCCATGTCAATATCACCGCAGGCAGAGATACTGGGTTCAGGTTTCATCGGCCCAATAATTTTTACGTGTTTGGCCCATAAAAGAAAAAGACAAACCTGAACGTGAGGTGACTTGTTGAAGACATAATAAAAATGAATAAAAGTGTGCTCTCTCTAACAGAGAAAACTTTTATATGATATGTTCACACAATTCAACAATGGGTTAATGGAAACCGTGTTTGCCATCCAAGTTCAAGATTGAGATATTAGATGAAAACTAATGATTAGGGTTCTAGCAAAGAGCATAGTATAGTATTGGAAACCTAATAGGTTGCATACCAGATTTCTAGGTTTTTCTTCCTAGGTTGTTAGAGAGTTTATTAGCTTTGGTTGTTGGAGTAGATTCCTCGAAGAAACTATAGGCAAATAGTTGGAGATAACTTAACCCATACATTATTTTTAGTAAATTATTTGATTTTATATTGAATTACGCATAGTTTATAATAGAGGTGTCAAAATGGGCCAACCCAGTCCAAGCCTCATGGGCTTTTAAAATTGGTGGGCTAGGACGGGCCGACTTGCCATAGGAATGGGCCTTGAAATGGCCTGCCCAAACCAGCCCTAAGAGGGCCGCGAGCTAGGGCGGTCCGACCCTTCAATTTTTTTTATAGAAAAAAGAATTTCTTTAAATCCTTAAATATTCTTTCGTGACGTAGTCGATTAATCATATAAACAACTTCTGTTTGCTTAGAGCATACAAAAAATTTGATATTTGACGAGGAATCTTGTAATTGAAATGTAAATTCTCTATATCTCTAGCTCTTCTTTTTTGAAGTTACATGAATATTTTCTTAATGCCTTTCTTTCATTTTTCCTTAGATTCAGGGATTGCTTCAATAAGTTTATATGAGGATTTTTAATTTAGGATTAACATCATTTATTGTGTTCATCATTATACTCCATAATTTTTTAAAATTTTCTAGTGGTTAATTTTTTTTTGTGTATTGAAAATTAATCTTTTTCTATACTGAAGAGCAGTTTAAATATTAATAAACTGATCAACGGCCACTTAAAGTAATATTTTGTTTTGAAAAAAGATTAATATTGGCCATCTAAAACTTTTTGAGCTCGTTATTAATAAGCTAAAGAAAAACTATTTTAGTCATATTACATGTATGTCAAAAATCTAAATTCTAGTTGATATGAAAGGGTAAATAAGCAATTTAGGGTTGGGGAATTGCGATTATAGTTAATAGTTTTTTTATTTTTTATTTTTTCTAATATTAAATATTTAATAATTAATTAATGTTTGGCCCACGGCCCACGGCCCAGGCCCAGCCTCGGTCAAGCCTCAAGGGCCAGCGGGCTGACTTGAGTTGGGCTTATAAGCCTCAACTTTAAATGGGTTCAAAAAATTCTAGCCTAACCCTACCCAAGTAGCGGGCTGGGTTGGGTTGGCCTCACGGGCCAAGCCTATTTTGACGACTCTAGTTTATGAAAGTTTTGATGATTCAAGCTTTTCTTCATAATGGTGGTACCTAAGCCAACTTGCACAAACCTCAACTAATTCTCACGGGTACTTGCTACCTCCTACCATTACAGGTATAAAGTAACCATGTCCACCCAGGCTTAGACATATTGAAAGAGATAATGCAGTGTTTTTGTCTTCACTGGAGTTTGAAGAAAAGACCTCATGATTCTCTACCCACTTTATTGACCACTAGACCGCACCCTTTGATGCGTGATGATTCAAGCTTTTACAAGTACCTTATGTGCGTTTTACAAGTTATGCATGTCCGGGACAAGTTCCAAGTTCATGAGTATTTAAGTTATGTGTTGGTAGACGTTTACCATATTTACGACGAATCCAGTGTATTCCTATAAATGGGGTCTGGGTATAACATATTTGAGTATCTAAATAAAAATAATGACCACGAGTAGGATACAACTATTACCACACTAAACATGGCTTGTTTTTTTAGAAGCAAAGCTATCTAGGATGCTTTGCAGTGTCCTAAATTGAATTCCTAAAGGGATCTCAGCTTCAGCTACTAGTCTAAATTAAATCGTACACTAGATATTCTACTTATCTTACATGTCATAACTAACATTAATTTTCCGTATCCTATACCTATTAGACATTCTCTAGGTGCATGCGTATCTAGTCATGCATTTTTTGGGCTAATACCATCCTGATAGTTCAAGCCAGTTGGAGTCGACTATCTGAATCTTTACTCGCTTTGTCGTTCCATTTATGCTCGTTTAGTTAACATAATATCCTTTGATGACTCCTCCTCTTTTAAGAGACTCATAGTTGGTATTATATTCATGAATAACCCACTCTTCATCCTTGGGATTGTAGAGATATGTGAACTCCTCATCAAACCTCCATTCACAAGGTGTTGAATGACTAATGCATTCGTAATCAGATCGAAAGGCAACGAAAGTTCCCATATTTGTGGAGCAATTGTACATGGTGGAAGAAGGAAAGAATTTTCTGATTTCGACACTGATGTTGAAACTTCCCATTTTACTCAGATGCCTAACTTCACCATCGTCGTCGAAGGAGAAGCAACGGATGCTTAGGTAATTTGTGTGGTTGTTGGTTACTACAACAGTCTTTGTATCTGGAAATCCTGCTGCGACAGTTGAGACATCGATCATGAAGAACAACAACATTGTCATGATTGTTGTTGTTGAGGTGATAGTGGCTATAAATGTTGCTCCTTTCATGGTAAATATTCCTTTTATTTTTCCTGTTTTCCTCCTCATCAGAAATATTTATGAATCCAAAAAACGGAGAGAGAAAGAGAGATATGTTTTTAGATCTGTTTTGTTGAATGATTAAGCCTTTCCATTTCTTCTGCATATTTATATAAAAGAAAAAAAAAACAAGAGGGATAGAGATCTTGTAGGAGATCCTAAATCTTTTACTATTTTAAAGCTTTTACTATTTTTGAGCCTACGAAACAATAAAAGAATATCTCAATTTAGAAACTTAAATACCAAAAACTTCTGATTCCTCTTTTTTGTCGCATCACCAATTATACCGCCATAATACTAGCGATATATGTATATATGTGTACGAGTAAAAGCTACTAAATTCATATAAACCTGTAACTAATAGTGTGGATCCGTCACGAGGGTGTTAACTAACTAAAACTTGAATCATAGTATTACGAGTTTCAATTTAAGATCAGTAGAAGAGAAAAACCATTAAAATTAGTCTTCTACAACATATTCTATTTTTGCACTTATTAAAACTATTTTTATAAATTTTAAAAGCCATCAAGTACGAAAGCAACAACGAGTATATTTCAAGTGACTAGGAAAGGAGGACATAAGAGCCGGTACTCCTGATGCTCTCGTGAAAGTTCTCTTTTGTACTTTTCGCTTAGAGATCTCAAATTGATAGTGCCAAGACTTGGTCAAGCAGGCTTAATTGTCACGTCCATTGAAAATTTTTAAATATTATTTCTGGACCAGAGCCCTAATTTTAAGGTTATCTGCCACCGTTGACGTTGACACACATGATTTACAGTGTTTGGATGAGAATCCGGAACCTATATATTGTCTTTTTGGACTCAAAACATCTTAATAGGTGTTAAAAAAAGAGATATTTTTATATATAACGTATGAAATCAGAACGCTATATCTTAACGGTAACGTCTGCCATTAAGGTATAGCGTTCTGATTTCATACGTTATATATAGTGTGCAAAAAACAAACGATATGCACTGAATATGGACCCACCAATAAGTGAACTAACAGACACAATAATTTAATATATAGCATGTGTTTAGAAGACGCTATATGGTAAAAAATTTCAATATCCCGGGCTATCCATTTCCTATATAAAGTAGTTAGAACCTTAGAAAAATTCGTTCACATACAATTCTAACTCTCTTCAATATTTTCTTGTTGTTAATTTTGAATCATTTTTTTCGTAATGTCTGAAGAGCGTAGAATAAGAGTTTCATTATATGGGGGGGGGGGGGGGNACTCTATGAGGTATAGTTTATCTCCACAGGGTCATGTTAAATTACCTTACACTAGAGTACGATAAATTGATATCGTTGTTATGCAAATAAATGGGTGTAAGAAAACGTTCAGTGATACTTAAAGTAACCGGAAGATATTCGTATTCCGTCACTCCGCAAGGAGCTAATTTTTACTCGGAGTTAAACACCTACGATGATGAAACTTTGAGGGATTTTCTAAGGACTCCGAATGAATTCCGGGAATATCTTGTAATAAATATGTTGGATATGTATGTCAAGGTCGAAGACGTTCCAAACAATGAGGTCGCCAGACAGGTTCCGGATAACCCCCAGTCATCGGCTGGCTATTCTGGAGGAGTTTTTGCCGGACAGGTTCTGGATGAAAGAGTTTTCCTTGATTCAAACTTATCCCCGCCTGCAGTACATGATTCACAAGAGGAGTGGTAAGCTTCAATTTTCTTTTGTGTTACGATGTACATTTTTGTTGTATTCAATTTGTATTAACGCTCATATATTTAACATGGGGCACATGCTGGATATGAATTTTCCAAATTATGAACCCGAGCATATGTACTCACTCAATTATGAAATCGATCAAGTTGAAGCAAATGTACTCACTCAATTTCCCGAAGACGATGTATTAAATCGGGATCTGACAGATGCACAGAGTGAGGATGAGAACAGTGATTACGACAACAATGCCGATGAATCTGGAGACGAGACACCCTTTGATCGTGAGGATGGTGATGAGGAGGATGAGACGGAAGGACCTGATTTGACGAGAGAGTATGCTACACCCCCCTAGACGAAGAGTGTATGAGTCGCAAGTGCCGTTTCATTCAAGGGAGGTTCCTTTCCTTGATAACTTGCGAAACATGCCGGATTTGGAAGCTCTCACAAGGGATTTTGATAAAATTTGGACAGGAATGTGGGATGAGTCTAGACCAACGGTGCTGGCAAATGGCATGCTTTTTCCTGATAAAGCGCGCCTAAGCATGGCTTGTAAAATACACAACGTAAAAGAGTGTCGTGAGATGACGGTATGGGAGTCAAGTCCGGTTGTATACAAGGTTGTTTGTCGCATGTGGTTTTGGCCATGTCATTGGATGTTGCGTGCGATGAAGAAGAAGTCAGGTCTATGGAAAGTGGGTATATACATTCCCACCCATAAATGGGAAATGAACACATTCAACGAGAATCATTTCAACTTGAATATTGACTTGATTTCTCTTGTTCTTATTCCATACATCGAAGCGTCCATAAGGTATAAAATCAAAGAGTGCATTACAGCAGTCCACCAGGAACATGGCCATACAATTACTAAAAGAAAGGCATATCTCGGGTGCAAAAGAGCGTTTGAAATAGTGTATAGTAACTGGGATAAGTCATTTGCAGATCTCCCTAGGTACATGGCTGCACTGCAGCATTTTAACTCCGGGACGGTTGTTGAATGGAAGCTTAAGCGTATTCCAGGTAAACCAGAATATATATTCAATTACGTATTCTGGGCATTTAAACCAGCAATTGATGGTTTTTTGCATTGTCAGCCAGTAATATCCATAGACGACACTCATGTATATGGAAAGTACGATATCAAGCTGTTGATAGCCGTGGCAGTAGATGCTAATGGACAAATATTTCCTCTAGCTTTTGCTATTTGTGCCAAGAGACGTGGACGCTGTTTTTGAACCACTTGAAAGAGCACGTTGTCAAACAGCGTTCTGGTATTTGTCTAATATCCGATCGTCATGGTGGTATCTTAAGTTTTGTGGAGCATTTGCCTGCATGGCAAGAACCTTATGCCTACCATTGTTACTGTGTTAGGCACCTTAAGCCAATTTCCGGAAGGCATATCCCAACAAGGATCTCCATGATTTGATGTGGATGGCAGCAACAGACCACCAACATCATAAATTCCGGCTGCACATGGAATATATCAGGCAAGAAGACGAGGTAGTCTATCGTTGCTTAATGCGACATGACCCTGAAAAGTGCACGTTGCATGCGGATGGTGGTAGGCGATGTGGAAGTCTGACTACAAATGTGTCAGAGTCTTTCAATGGGTTATTGAAGTCTGCAAGAGGATTGCCTATACAGCCATGGTGAGGATGTCGTTCAAGCAGATGGCAGAGAGGTTTACTGAAAGGTCTGCAGCTGCAACGTCATTGATGGAAATGAGTGTTGAATTTATGCTAGTGCCTATGAAGAGATTTGAGAAATAGAGACGGCGAGCGCATTGACATTCATTTTTGCAGTGTGATAACGAAAGAAATATTTTTGAAGTTCGCACCGCTATCCATGAAAATTGAGGTAATAATGTACATACTGTAATTGAATCTAGAAGGTTATGCTCTTGTGGGAAATGGTCCATCTACCACATGCCTTACTCACATGCCATCAAGTGCTTTCAACAAGTTGGTTTGGGTGCAACCAACCAAGTTGATCAACAATATAGTGTTTCCAAGTACCTAAACACATATAGTGGTCAGCTGCAGCCAGTGGGTGCTGAGCATTATTTTCACGCCCCAAAATCGAGGGACACGACCGGCTCTCAATCGGAGGACCCCAGTCAAGCGGACCTGGAATTGCCTTTCCTATCCCATGAGTTACCCCGTGATTCCAATATACATTATTCTTTTTAAATAGTAATTTAAAACTTAAGCATAAACTTACAACTTGAGTTCATTTCTACTTTTTATCATTTTCCACATTTGATACCAAGTACTTGCAAAGTACATACAACATTTATCAACGTGGACCACGATTCTGAACCGTACCATTACTACCCAAAATACTTTTATACACTACCCACATTGTGTCTACGGAGCCTCTATGAATACTTGGAACTCAACCAATACTTGCCGGCGACAAGGCCCCGGCTATACCTTACAATACACAATAAACTCAAAAGAAGGTGGCATGAACCACACATGACCCCAAGAGGAAATGGGGCTCTCCAATACAACTGATGGGATGGAGAGGAGTGCTACTCTCTGTGGACTGGAGTACCTGCTATAGATCCACCTACAATCATACACGAATGTAGCGTCCCCGGCAAAAGGGACGTCAGTATATTTGAATTGTACTGGTATGTATAACTAAATACCATCTAATTAGAAAGAACTATCAAACAAGAATAAAGAATTCATAAAAGTAAATCAAAAGCTTTAACAATTCCCACATCAACAAATAAAAGGGATCACATAGCTTTCACATAATTTCCATACCCCTAAGTTTCGCTTCATAGCCCGTCCATTGGGTTCACATATCATATTATACACCTATGCATTTCATAGACCGTCTATAGGTTCCACATATTATATTATACACCTATGCATTTCATAGCCCGTCCATAGGTTTCACATATTATATTATACATCTATGCGTTTTATAGCCCGTCCATAGGTTCCACATATTATATTATACACCTATGCGTTTCATAGCCTGTCCATAGGTTCCACATATTATATTATACACCTATGCGTTTCATAGCCCGTCCATAGGTTCCCCATATTATATTATATACCTATGCGTTTCATAGCCCATCCATAGGTTCCACATATTATATTATACACCTATGCGTTTCATAGCCCTTCCATAGGATCAACATATCAATTAATCGGCACATGGGCTACAATCATTACAACATGCTTGGCACTAGGCCTCATTTCGTAACTCAATCTCTCATTTTCCACATTCCACATCTTTCACGTCAATATCGATTTCAACAACTAGCCATTTAATTCGAGATTTCAAGTACACATGAGAGGAAACATGAATCCTCGGCATATATAATATCTTCGAAACTATACACCTCAAGTTTATTGACAATGGAACTTTAAACACAACGGATTCCTCCAAATCAATAGAGGAGATGCACCAACCCGTAATAAAAACACATCAAAGGCACAAGCAAACAACTACACCAATTATTCTTGAATTTTTCTTTTCCATTCATGACAATATACAATTATAGTTCGAGTTCTCGGCACATTGGCCACACTCTATTTTCCAAATTTATTTGATTACTTCAAACGTCTCTATACATAGAGGATTTCAAATAGTTTAGCATAATATATGCAGCTCAAATCTTAATTTAAGGTTTTAGCATTTCATTACATAACTCATATCTTTTGCTTCTTTCAAGTTATCAAGATAGCACGTTAATCATGTTGAGACACATCTTTCACGCACATAAGATTGCAATACCAATTCTTGTAAAATAATAATCGATGTAACAATTCAACTTTAATCTTACCATATTCACACAAATATCGATGAAGCTCGATTTCTAAAAGACGGGGTTTTAGCCATACATACCTCAA
>MU665210.1:7080-83726 GCA_026770625.1 Nicotiana glauca
TAGTCCCAAAGTAAACAAACAAGGGGGAGCTACCGAAATCCCACATCCGTAGTCCCAATATAAATGCGCAATCACAACCAGAAGATACACCGAAAAAAAGTACAAAAGACAAACAACAGGTATTACTGGCCTGGTATGCTTCACGTAGTACAGTCAAGGCAACTTAAGCAATTAGGTAAGTTAAATCAACTAAACATGCTTTCCTAATCTAGAACATGTTAATATTGCAAGTATAATAAAGCAAATATGAAAGAAACTCAATCTTAATATCTTATGTAAAAACCGAATTTTTCAACAATTGGCTCAAGTACGCGCTCGGCACCTCACGTACAAGGCACTCAAAATACCAAATAACAAATCCTAAAGGGAAAGGTCCCCCACACAAGGTTAGACAAGCCACTTACCTCGAACTGACTCAATAATCAACTAGGAACCACGCCTTTGGCACGAGAATCCGACTCCAAATGGCCCAAATCTATTCAATTCAATTACAAGTCGTAAATAATATTGCAAACAACTGATTCCACTATTAAATTTAAAGCTAGGACGCGAAAATAGGTAAAATGACCAAAACGCCCGTCAAGCCAACATCTCGAAATCGAATAATTTTCACATTTCCAGAACTCTCGTACTCTCACGAGTCTAACCATATAAAAATCTCCCAAATCGGAGGTCAAATGATCACTCAAAACTCAATAGTTTGGTCTAAGAAGCTTTCCCAAAATTTTATCCCAAATTCGAAATTAGATGATGGATTAAGCTAGATATTAATGGAATACAACTAAATAGGATTAGGAAAACGTTACCCAAAAATCTTCTATTCAAAAACCTCTAAAAATTGCCCTCTCCCGAGCACTCAATTGATTTTTCCAACTTTTTAAACTTAACCCTCGAATTTACTATTTCTGATTAGACATTTCCACTTCTGCGGACAAGGGACCGCTTCTGCGGACCACGAACCGCTTCTGTGGTTTTCAATTAAAGGACCAGACTTCACTTCTGCGGTAGATACTCCGCTTCTACGGTCCTGCTTATGCGGAATAGGGACCACTTCTGTGGCTCCTGAGAAGATGCCTAAACTCGCTTTTGCGATGAGGAAACCGTTTATGCGGCTCCGCTTTTGCGGTTCCCAAGCCGCAAAAGCGAAAGTACCAGAAGAGAAAATACCAGCAGCTGCAACACTTAAAAATTTTCTCCGTTAACCACCCGAAGTCATTCCGAGGCCCCCGAGACCTCAACCAAAAGCACCAATACCACCTAATACCTCATTCGAACTTGTACCAATCCTTAAAATAGCTAAAACAACACCGGAAACCTGATTTAGTCAATGATTCAAGCCTAAGAACTTCAAATTTCTTCCAAATATACTTTCGATAAAAACCTAACCAAAACACGTTCGAATGACCTGAAATTTTGCACACACATCCCAAATGATATGATAGAGCTACTGCAACTTCCGGAATTCCATTTCGACTCTCGGATCAAAAATTCACTATCGGACCGGAAACTTCAAAAATTCAAACCTCGGCATCTCTAGCCTAAATGAGCTACGGACCTCCAAAGTACATTCTGGACACGCTCCCAACCCCGAAATCACCTAACGGAGCTAACAGAACCATCAATTTCCCATTCCGAGGCTGTCTTCACACGGCTCCGATTACGGGCCATTTTTCAACTCTTAAACTCTCATTTAGGGACTAAGTGTCCCAAAACACTCCGAATCCTAACATCGAGCGTCCCGACAAACCAAAATAACAGAAATGAATTTAGGGGAAATAGTTAGTGGGGGATCGGGGCGTAAATTCCAAAAATGACCGGGGGGGTCATTACATCCTCCTACACTTAAACATTCATACGTCCTCGAACGAGCATAGAGAACATACCTGAAGTAGTGAAAAGATGAGGGTACTGGTTGCGCATATCCTGCTCGGTCTCCCAAGTCACCTCCTCGGCCGGCTGACCCCGCCACTGAACTTTTACCGAAGCAATGTTCTTTGACCTTAACTTTCTGATTTGCCTGTCCAAAATAGCCACTGGCTCCTCAACATAGGATAGATCCTTGTCCAACTGGACTGAACTGAAATGCAACACGTGCAACGGATTACCGTGGTACCTCCGGAGCATCGAAACATGAAATACCGGATGAACTCCGGCTAGGCTGGGAGGCAAGAAAAGCTCATAAGCAACCTCCCCAACTCGCCTCAAGATCTCAAAAGGGCCAATAAACCTCAAACTCAGCTTCCCTTTCTTCCCAAACCTCATGACGCCTTTCATAGGTGAGACCCGAAGCAGAACCCGCTCACCAACCATATATGAAACATCACGAACCTTCATGTTGCGTAACTCTTCTGTCTGGATTGGGCTGTACGGAGTCTATCCTGAATCACCTTAACCTTCTCTAATGCATCTTGAACCATCTATGTGCCCAGTAGCCTGGCCTCACCCGGCTCAAACCAACCCACCGGAGATCTACACCTCCTACCATATAAAGCCTCATACAGCTCCATCTGAATGCTGGACTGATAACTGTTGTTATAAGAAAACTCTGCCAATGACAAGAAATGATCCTAAGACCCTCCAAACTTAATCACACACGCACGAAGCATATCCTCAAGAATCTGAATGGTGCGCTCCGACTGTCTGTCCGTCTGGGGGTGAAATGCTGTGCTCAACTTCACCCGAGTGCCTAACTCCTGTTGCACGGCTCTCCAGAACCGCGATGTAAACTGAGTGCCTCTGTCTGAAATGATAGAAACTGGAATACCATGCAAACGGACGATCTCCCTGATATAGATCTCCGCCAACCGCTCCGATGAATAAGTGGTACACATAGGAATGAAATGAGCGGACTTGGCCAGCCGATCCACAATGACCCAAATGGAATCAAACTTCTTCAAGGTCCGTGGGAGTCCAGATACAAAGTCCATGGTGATACGCTCCAATTTCCACTCCGGAATCTCTATCTGCTGAAGCAACCCACCCGGGCGTTGGTGCTCATACATCACCTGCTGGCAGTTAAGGCATCTAGACATATAACCAACAATATCCTTCTCCATACTCATCCACCAATTGAGCTGCCTCAAGTCCCGATACATCTTTGCGGCACCCGGATTGATGGAATACCGCAAACAATGGGCCTCTGCTAGAATCAACTCTCGAAGGCCATCAACATTGGGCACACAAATACGGCCCTGCATTCTCAATACCCATCATACCCGACGGTCACATCTCTGGCATCACCACGCTGGACCCTGTCCTGAAGGACAAGCAAATGAGGGTCATCATACTGCCGCTCTCTGATACGGTCAAATAGGGAAGATCGGGAAACCGGATTTTTCAATAATTGTCTCAAGTACGCACTTGTTACCTCGCGTACAAGGCACTCAAAATACCAAATAACAAATCCTAAGGGGAAAGGTCCCCCACACAAGGTCAGACAAGCCACTTACCTCGAACCAGCTCAATAATCAACTAGGAACCACGCCTTTGCCACGAGTATCCGATTCGAAATGACCTAAATCTATTCAATTCAATTACAAGTCGTAAATAATATTACAAACAACTGATTCCACTATTAAATTTAAAGCTAGGGCGCCAAAATAGCTAAAATGACCAAAATACCCCTCAAGCCAACGTCTCTTAATCGAATAATTTTCACATTTCCAGAACCCTTGTATGTTACAAGTCTAACCATATAAAAATCTCCCAAATCGGAGGTCAAATCCTCACTCAAAACTCAATAGTTTTGTCTAAGAAGTTTTCCCAATTTTTGATCCCAAATTCAAAATTAGATGATGGATTAAGCGAGATATTGATGGAATACAACTAAATAGGATTAGGAAAACGTTACCCAAAAATCTTCTCTTCAAAAACCTCTAAAATTCGCCCTCTCCCGAGCTCTCAATTGATTTTTTCAACTTTTGAAACTTAACCCTCGAATTTACTATTTCTTAACAGACATTTCCGCTTCTGCGGACCACGAGCCACTTCTGCGGTTTTCACTTAAAGGACCAGACTTTGCTTCTGTGGTACACACTCCGCTTCTACGGTCCCACTTATGCGGAATAAGGACCACTTCTGCGGTTCCTGAGAAGATGCCTAAACTCGCTTCTGCGATGATGAAACCGCTTCTGCGGTTCCCAAGCCGCAGAAGCGAAAATACCAGAAGAGAAAATCCCAGCAACTGCAACACTTAAAATATTTCTCCGTTAACCACCCGAAATCATCCCGAGGCCCCCGGGACCTCAACCAAAAGCACCAATACCACCTAAAACCTTATTCGAACTTGTACCAATCCTTAAAACATCTAAAACAACACCGGAAACCCTATTTAATCAATGATTCAAGCCTAAGAACTTCAAATTTCTTCCAAATACGCTTTCGATCAAAAACCTAACCAAAACACGTCCGAGTGTCCTGAAATTTTGCACACACATCCCAAATGACACGATAGAGCTACTGCAACTTCCAAAATTCCATTCCGACCCTCGGATAAAAAATTCACTAACGGACTGGAAATTTCAAAAATTCAAACTTCGGCATCTCTAGCCTAAATGAGATACGGACCTCCAAAATATATTTCGGACACACTCCCCACCCCGAAATCACCTAACGGAACCATCGTTTTTCCATTCCGAGGCCATCTTCACACTACTCCAATTACAGGCCATTTTTCAACTCTTAAACTCTCATTTAGGACTAAGTGTCCCAAAACACTCTAAATCCTAACACCGAGCGTCCCAGCAAACCAAAATAACAGAAATGAACTTATGGGAAATAGTTAGTGGGGGATCAGGGCATAAATTCCAAAAATGACCGGCCGGGTCGTTACATTTAACCCTAAAATTCCGAATCTTTCCAATTAAAGTGTTCGTCGAAGTTTTTGGTTCATTCTGAGGTTATTCACGTATTTTTGGTGAAAAAACACATGCTTAACCTCAGATTGAACCACGATTTGAGAGTTCGAGGGTTCATCACTATTTTCTATCTGACGCATTTGGTTAGGTATTTTTCTTGTTTTGTTATCTTTTCTTTAATGTTTCTGTCTACTCCTCTGTTTCTTCTGATTTCTTTTTCTGTGTTTGTTGACGCCCCCTTTTTCCTAGGGCAAAATCCGGTTTGCGACATACGGGAAGACAACTCTTTTCCCACTTTGGGAAATGGGATTTTTGAGAGTTTGGAGAGTCGCCACCTAATGATTATAGTGCATTAGGACACTTTTTAGAGAAAATTAAAGATGAAAACCAGAGTTTGGGTAAGGGCTTAAAATTATCTCGAGGGGGAAGGTGTTAGGCACCCCTCAAGATCTACTAGTGGGGTTCCCGGCCATGCTACAATTGTGACTTTAAATGCAAATGTAAACAAATAAACAAGCAAGCATTGCAAATATGGGAAAATTGTTACAAATAAGAGTACGAAAAGGATTTAAAGATGCTGAAACTAAAGGAATAACAATTTTGTAAATTAAGGAGAGATATGCAATGAGGGAGAGATCAAATGAATAATGCAAAAACTTAAGGAAACAAACAAGAGATGGAAGTTCGAAAAAGTTTTGGACAGCTTTTTGAAAAAAATCTGAAAATCACAACTAATAAAGAGGAAGAGGGGTCCTAGGTTTATACATTACATGGATCATTCGCACAACACTAGTACTCAATTGTACGCGAAGTGTTATCATGTAATCATCATCTCCATGTCTACCCTTCCCACCCGTTTAGGTATTAAAGCGCAAAATGGTATCGTTTACCTACTGCATGCTATTACCCATCCCAAACTATCAGTCCCGGGGTGTTAGGACTTCTAATCCTAAAAGGGAAGAAAGGGATGGGGCCTTTATGGATTTTAAAGGATAAAATTCTAGTTGCGACATTCAAATCAAGTAGCACGTAAAAGGGGAGAACAAACAGTCATACAAGGCTCAAATTAACCCTAGAAATCAAAGAATCATTTGGTTTAGCACGCCTTAGTAAATACTGATTTAGGTCTTAGATTAAAATTACGCAGCGAGCGGACTAGTTCAACACATATATTTAGACAGGAAGTATGCATTAGGCAACTTGGATACAATTGTCGGATATTAAAGTATTTAAAGAAAAGCACTGATTTTTAGAAGGTAACTAATGCAGAGGTGTTTTTTAAAAAAAAAGGAAAATGGGGGACTGCAGACTTAGGGCAGCAAATCAATTTCAAAAAGGGGTTGGAGGACTGTTTAAATTGCATATGCAGAAAGAGTAATTATTGGAATCCAGAAGAGACAAACTTTAAAGAGTAAATTGCGGAACTGATTTGAACAACGAGTTCAGGGATCCTTTTGAAAAGAAATGCATTCAGGCAGAATATTAGAGAAACTGCGTTAGAACAGATATGCAAATTTGAAGAAAACTCAATTTTTGAGACAAATACACACTGGTTTAAAAGAGTTTTATCAAAGATTAAAGTTTTGAAAACATACTAAGTTAGGCGTTTAGGAACCAATTGACCAGTTATTACTGCTTTTGAAGAGCCAACGAGTTTGATGCAAAAATCCTATAGGCATGATATCTATGTTTTTAGCACTTGTTAATGAACTTGTGAAAAGATGCTTCCTAAATTTTCCTAATAAATATGCATATCTTATAGGCATGATATCTATCAATTTAAGGGAATTTACACTCGTGAAACATAGTTACAGAATATGAGGATTAAATCCTATAAACATGCTTTCTAGGTGAGTTAAGCGTTAAATCCTATAGGCATGGTCTCTATGTGATTAAATCAATATTAGAGCCCCTATAGGCAGGATTTCTAGTTTGATTAAAAAGAGCAAAGTCCTAAGTCATGATTTCTACCCTATGGACGCAAGAAGGTAAAGACCACTCCCACACCCTTCTACTATATTCCCCAAGCTTCATACAAAATTAGCACAACTCAATAAATCAAACTGGAAATTGAAGATACATCAAAAGCTAACAGCTAGATCCAAACAACCTAATTCAATCTTGATGTCCAATAATATGTATTTAACCAACTCCGGGATCCAAATTTTTCAAAGCCTTCCCTTTATCCAAGGTGTTTTAAAGTTTGAGGAATCTGAGGGATTCCAGGCATTGCTTACACCCAGGATATCATCAGAATTAGGATAGTGCAGTGTGGAAGAGCTAGCTCTCAGGCATCCAAGTTCAGAGGGAGCTCAGAGGTCCCAAAGCATGGCTTACAACAGAGGAGCATGCCTTATAGCTAGGAATAGGTGCAAAGTGAAAGGAAATTAGGGAGCCATGACAGGTGGTGGTCATACCTAGCCATAAGGTAGGTTGGCACACCCCTGACCACTTGTTTAGTTAAACAAGTTAGGAGCAGACCTTTTGAAGGTCAGACCAAAGTCTAGGTAGTGATTAGGACACTATCAGACCCAAGCCCAAGGCTCAAACATATAAAAGGGAAAGGGAAGTGGGAATTGATTGAGTTAGGGGTTCAAAGAACCCAGTTCAAAGTCATAGACAACAATATTATAGTGCTGCTATGCCTTGAACCATACTCACATACAAAGGGGAAAGGGAAAGGGTATTCACATAAGAAAAGTAGTAGCAAAGTTGCAAAAACATAGTGAAGGAAAGCCAAACAGAATTAGAATGTAAACACATAGTGGAGTAGCATTATTTAAACTAAGAGAAACATGCCAGTTGCAAGGTAAGAATAAGCAGAACAACAGAGCAAGCAAATATCAGGAACAAACTCAAATTCTCAGCAGAACACTTGAAATTTCAAAGAGAACTCAAAGGTACTTCAGAAGGTAAAGAGTAGAAGTAGAGAGAGAAGAAGAGAGTAGAAAGCAGAGCTATGTGTATAAGAGTGCAATTCGAGAGTCTGTTCTATTGTGAGGTCTCAAGTGCGGAAAAGAAGTGTGTTCAAGTGCAGAAGGGTAGCCCCCTTTTATAGTGCAGAAAATAAGTAGGAAGAGGTAAGAAATAACTTTTAAAATCAGTCTCAACTATTTCCTTTCAGTCAAGGGATTTGATTTCAAACGGGTATAAGGTATTTAAGGAAAGAAAATAACTAAAACCCTTTTCCAGAATAACATAATAGGGGTAAATACACAGAGACATTATTTAAGGAAAGATCCTAGTAGTACACGGTTTGGGCAGAAACAAGGAAAGGCAATCAATCAACAGCCAGTAAAATCAGGAGTTGAGGTTTGGTATGCATGAATCCAACCAGGAAAGGTGGAGAGGGGTTTAATTTAGAGAAAATCAGTAACACTCAATCAAACCTTATAAAAAGGAATTCGGAATCAATCACAAGTTGGCAAAACGCCTTTTGAAAGAAAAGTTTATCGTATATAAAGCATACAGACATGTAAAACAAGAGATAGACTAATGTAGAAAAGATCCAGAGTCATAACAAAGAGGCCGAGTTCATTTTGTATACTCGGAATGATTCTGAGAGAGTTAAGGGTCCCAAATAGAACCCTAGCCTAAACACAAAGTCAAGCCTGCCCAAAAACCCCCCAAATACTAGGGTTTCCGACTCGAATCAGATGTATAGACTAGATGACAACAACTAGAACAGGCTCAGTAGTCTTTTTTAGAGACTTATGGGAAAACAAACAAATAGCATAGCAGGTTCAAGGCAAATGGAATGTAGCAACCTATTTGAAGCACAAGGAACACGTTTAAGAAAAGCTTGCCACTCAAACAAGTTCAGAAGAGAAGAGGCGATATAACATTAGGAAAATACTAGATGAAACATGCTTAGAACTCAAAACAAAAGTCTAGTAAAGGCAAACAAGGGATTAAAAACTCAGTAAAATACAGTAAACGGACTCATAAGATAGACATGTAAAAGAATGCTATAGAAGCCAGTAGAAGAAATAACAGAGCACAAATAGAAGAACATGCATAATATGGCAAATACAAGAGCACATGAGCAAACACGCAAGAATAGAACATAAGAACATGTCATAGACAAATTCACACAAAGAAAAGAAGAAAAAGAAAAGTCAGAAAACGTCTTAAGATTTTTTCAGAAACCCTAAATCGGAAACAAATAAATTTTGAAAGGAAAATTGGGGAATACGTTTTAAAACTCCATTAGAGCACAGATATAGCATAGATCTAAAAAGACAACCAGAGAAAAACCTCGAATAGCTTTGGGGTTTCAGAGAAACCCTAGAAATGAAAAGGCTTGGAGGAAAGTCTGGTCTTGAGCCGGAGATGGTAGAAATAGGCTCCTAATGCTTGGACACGTCAGAGCAAGGCCGGAAATTCCAAAGAGACTCGAATCGGCAAAGGTCTGGACGAGGACCTTCGAGGTCTAGCCTCGAATCTTCCAAGGGCACACGTATAGGAGCAGGAGGGGGTGAGTAGAGGTTGTCCTTGGCTAGATTAGCCATGGATTCCGGTGGCTTTTAGGTCGGAGAGGGAGGTAGGGTTATAGAGGTGGCTGTTAGAGAGAAATGAGGGGTTAGGGTTTGTTTAGGTTAGTTTAAAAGGAAAAGAGTAATCGTGGTCGTTGATCAAAAGGATTAACGACCAGGATTAAAAGAAATCTGGGCGGGTTAAATAGTTGGATCGGGGGGTCGGGTTAAAATTGGAATTGGGGCCTGTCCAATTGGGTTTGAAATTGGGTTGATTTCAGGCTAAAATTGAAATAGAATTGGGGTTATAATTGAAATGAAATGAGGTCAAAACTTAAATAGCCAGTTTTTCTCTTTTATTTTATAAAAATGATAGAAATGATTTTAAATTAAAATAAAGATACTGAATCTGTTAATGATATATAAATATTAATTTAAAAATACTGGAACCAATTTTATAATTATAAAATACTGTAAAATCTTAAAGAGGCTAGTATTGCAATTATATGCAATTTAGTTTTAAAAATACCAAACGAATTTGTAAAAATATGAAAAAATCATGTTAGCTATACTTTGATGTAAATATGAGAATAAAAATAAATTATCCACCAAAATGATAGTTTTGGGAATAATTATTGGATTTTGTTGTATTAAAATAGATAATAAATTGGTTTAAAATCACTAAAAATGCCAAAACTCTTGGTGGTGCTTATATATGCACAAATATGCTATTTTGGAAGTATTTTGGGTATAAAAAATACTTAGGAAAAAATTGGGTATCAACAGCTGCCCCTCTTTACCCGGGAAGGATGAAAGAGTTGTCGGGTAAAGATATGGTGGCCAATTTTGATCGGAAGCGGCGATTTGAAAAGAATTTGACCGAGCTCTGGTTTCTGAGCTGCCTACATATCCATGGTTTTACAGGAATTTGGCCTTATGTAGTTCAGGAACGATTAACGAAACATGTATCGACGCCCCCTTTTTCCTCGCGGATTCGGGTTCACGATATTTGGGAAGACAACTCTTTTCCCACTTTAGGAATTGGGTTTTTTGAGAGTTTGTAGAGTCGCAGCCTAATGTTTATAGTTCATTAGGACACTTTTAGAAGAATTAAAGATGCAGACCAATGTTTTTGTGTAAGGGCTTGAAATTATCTCGAGGGAAAGATGTTAGGCACCCCTTAAGATCCACTAGTGTGGTTCCCAGCCATGCTACAATTGTGACTTTAAGTGCAAACAACAATCAAAGATTAAAATATACAACATTGAAAATAAGCTAAAAATTACTTTGAAGATAAGTAGGGAAGGCAGAGGTTTATGAAAGGATTTGAATAGTTTTACAAGAGGAGATGAAAACAAACAAAGGGAAAGGGGTCCTAGGTTTATGATTATACCAAGTAAAGAGACATAGGGCGCTCGTACAAATAATTAAAACAAGAATACTAACCTTTTGAAGTGATCTAAAGAAAATACTAATTCGTAGAACATCACTCGCAATTTATGACTACATGAAAGGAATTCAACGCAAAATGAGGTATTCTTCTTCTTCTCCACGATGAGGCAAAATTGTTTCCGATGGATTTGGATGGCAATCGTGGCTCAAACACAAGAAAGAAAGCTGTTAGTAAAAATGTGTGCCACCTTAGAGGCGCAGCATTGTGACAATTGTTAATTACACGCCGTTAACCTTGGTGGCGACTTTAATGTGAGGTCAATTTAACACATAAGCAAGTAAAAGTTTGACTAGCCGGTTAAAAAATAGATATCACACGTAATAAGTTATATATTTGAATACAATCAAAGAAAGACACTTAATCAAGTAGTATGCTAGTGTTTAGTAGATATACAAGAAGTCATATAGTAAGACAATATCTCTTAAGGAACAAAGACTTAATCTAATAGCAAGAAATAAGAAAAGAGACTGGCTTAGTCAATTAAAATAAAATTTCATATTGGTTTACATACTTGACCTCATAGTCATTAACCTCTCACAAATTATTGCTTAACATGGAGAGAGTTCACATATACATACAAATATACTAAGAAAAACATAAGATAAACTTGTCTGTGTACGGACGAACGAAACATGTTAACAAGATGGTATTTGTATCAATGGAGATGGTTAACATGAGCATGACCATCACAGACACACTGAAAAGATAAATCAACAAGAAGACAAATTTGTGTGCACAGACTTTAACAAATAATTACTAACACTATCCGCTTAGCTACTTAGTTTAAACCAAACATAGGCTAAGACAGAATTCATTCTCCTTGTTAGAGTAAACTTATATAACCTTTAAACTGATGTTTAGCACTATGTGAGCTTTAGAGCGATGTCTAGGTTATTCTTGACTGTAAACAAATAAATCCAAGACCCAAACTGTCATCCATACTTATTATTGTCTTGTACAAAAGTCTAGCCAATTAGCAATCCGAAGAATATGCATATAACAAACGACTACATGAATTTATAAGAATTAGCCAACATCCAGCACACTAAAACTTGGCATGCATGATCAAGTAGTGAAAGCAAATAGAATTTAAGTCAAGAGACAAGCATGAATACAGAATCATATATTAACCACAACAAGAAAATGAAATACAAACTTTATTGTGCGAACCGACAAAATTGAGGTGATATATGATATCAACAATGTAAATGAAGGATTGCTTTGTAAGGACTAAAGGATTCTAAATTCTATGCTGTGATATAGCGAGAAAACCTTGGAGAGCCGACGAGAATGAAATCCATGAGTTTATAGTATTGTTACAGTGAGTATGGGGAGGCTATTGCGAGGAAGAGTGGGGCTAGCAACTTTTGTTTGCAAATTATGATAAGAGTTTCCAGGCTATGTGGCCATGTCCGTGTGCGGATGGAGAATAATATTATGATAACGCGTGTAGTGTTTTGAGAAAGAATCTCACGGTCTATGCCTATGCTCTCTGTTTTAAAAGTATGAAGGAAAAAGAATATAAATAAAGGGGAAAAGGAATGGAGCCGTTGAGGTGTGAATTTTATATGGAAAGGAAATATTTCCCTCCGAAAGATGAAAATCTTGTGAGACATTCAGATATGCCCATTGTAACAAGTCTGATGGAGGGATATATGGAATTAAAAAGTAAAAAGACGTTGAGGAGAAAAAGTTGTATTATGGGAAAGGAGTGATTTTTGGGGAGTAATATTTGTTTGAAATTTTTGGTAATTAAAAGAAGAAGGAAAGAGAGAATAAATTCAATAGTAAGTAGTAAATAAATAACTAAGGAAAGAAGACATTAACAAAAATTGACTAATATATTGAAAAATATTCGGAAATATTTTAAATGAGAAGGAAATAGATCGATTTTCTTTCTAAAACCAGGTATGCTTATTTGGATGAAGTTTAAAATGAATCAGGTCACCATTTTAAATTTTAAAATATCATACTACATAATAATTAATAGTAATAAATAAAATAATAAAAATACATAAGATGAGAAATTATCTTATATAACAAAATATTTAGTAAAAATAATATAATAAAAAAATTATATATAAAAAAATTAATAATGCGATAACATATGAAAAAATATTACTAATGTCAATATAATTTTATTAAAATTAAAATAGTTCCCTTGGAACTAAATTGAATAAAGGAGGAACAAAATTGGGTGTCAACAACTGCCCCTCTTTACCCGAGAAGGATAAAAGAGTTGTCGGGTAAAGATATGATGGCCAATTTTGACCGGAAGCGGCGATTTGAAAAGAACTTGATCGAGCTCCAGTTTCTGAGCTTCCTACATATCCCTGATTTTACAGGAATCAGGCCGTATGTAGTTCAGGAACCACTGACGGAACATGCCGATGGCGATTCGGAAGGACGGACACGATGTTTGGGGGAGGCAAGAGGTATTTTGAAGCTGATCGGCTGCGAGAACCGGAGCGGGATCGCTCCTGCTGAGACGGTCGTTGCTAACCGGTGTACCTGCAAGTGAGCAATATTGGCGTATATCGTGCATAATCTTAAACGTGATGCAAGTTCCCATTGGACCATGAATGCTGTCTTTGGACGGTTAGGATGACGTCCTTGGACCATGATGTCCTGGGCCATGAAGCGCAAAATTAAAGGATTCGCAGGCTATGAAATGATGTTCTTGGGCTATGATGATGGTTTCTCCGAACCATGATGCCTTTGAATAATGATGTGCAGGATATAAAGTAGTGTCCTCGGGCCATGGCATGGTGTTCTCGGGCTATGAGGATGATGCCTCCGAACAAATGACGCCTTTGGACAGTTTGGCGATATTTCAGCCCATGAGATGCAAGATTTGGCGGTATTTCAGCCGATGCAAAAAATATAAATGGCGATATTTTAGCCGACATAAATTTAAATTAACGGGCGATGTTCCAACCGATGGAGAACTTAAATAATAGTCTGGCGATATTTCAGCTGATGCAAAAAGTGTAAATGGTGATATTTCAACCGATAGAGAATTTAAATAAAGTTTGTTGATGTTTCAGCCGATGCAAAATAATGTAAATGGCGATATTTCAGCCGACCGAAAACATAGGTATAGATGATGGTGGAGATTTAAATATGAACTGGCGATCTTTCAGGCGATGTAGAATTTAAATAAAGTTTGGCGATGTTTCAGCCGATGCAAAAGAATGTAAATGGCGATGTTTCAGCCAATTGCAGGGCGTAAGTAAAAGGTGGCGATATTTCAGTCATGCAAGAGAAATAAAGTGGCGATATTTCAGCCATGCAAATGGAGACAATGTTTAGTCTCGAAAGGCAGAAAGGTAGCATTATGCAATGTAGATGGAGACAACACTTAGTCTCAGAAGGTAGAAAGGTAGCCTTATGCAATGCAGGAAATGCAGAAGGAGACAACTCTTAGTCTCGGAAGGCAGAAAAGTAGCCTTATGCAATGTAGAAAATGCAGATGGAGACAACGCTTAGTCTCCGAAGGCAGAAAAGTAGCCTTATGCAATGCAGTAAATGCAGATGGAGACAACGCTTAGTCTCGGGAGGCAGAAAAGTAGCCTTATGCAATGCAGGAAATACAGATGGAGACAACGCTTAGTCTCGGAAGGCAGAAAGGTAGCCTTATGCAATGCAGAAAATGCAGATGGAGACAACGCTTAGTCTCGAAAGGCAGAAAGCTATCCTTATGCAATGCAAAAAATGCAGATAGAGACAACGGTTAGTCACGGAAGGAAGAAAGATAGCCTTAGAAAATGCAGGAAATGCAGATGGAGACAACACATAGTCTCGAAAGGCAGAAAGGTTGCCTTATGCAATGCAGAAAATGCAGATGATAATAAAAGATTCTTAGCTGATTGCTGGTAACTGATTGTGATATTGTGGCTGCTGGGGGATATTGCGTGCGGATAGCAAATGCAAATAGGCGCGGTGGTTCAATGCGAACACGCCATATGTTTGTGACTCGGGTGCCTGCATCCAAACAAAATCGTGAGTTTTGTAAAGGGGAAAGGTTAGTTCATTTTCCCGTGGCTTCCGGCGTTGCGTGTCATTGGGGTAGCGTTGCTAAACAGCAGCTATCATAGTTATGGATGATTTAACAAATATAACGTAAGTAGCAAATAGTTTTGTTTAGATGAACCAACGACTGCAACGCGGTTCAAAGCATTGCAACCTCTCTAGCTCCGAAATTTTGAGGGTCCCCCTCAAAATTCTACCCCTGTTTACTGGGCTGGCACTTCTGACGGCTGCACTGAACGAATGCAAAATCAACTTCAGAATTTTGAGGGTCCTCCTCAAAATTCTGCCCCAGTTTACTGAGGTGACATCCTTGGCGATGAGCAACTAAAGACCATCTTCGGAATTTTGAGGGTCCTCCTCAAAATTCTGCCCCAGTTCCAATAATAGGGGAAATGGAATTTTTTTATTAAATTGTGAACGAACCCATGGGGCTGCCTACGTATCCCCTCTTAAACGGGAATTAGGTCAGGCGTAGTTCAAATTATATCATGAAGAGAAAGCATATGATTACACATAGTATCGTTTCACTGCGTCTGAATTGATTGGCTTCGGCCAGACTTCTCCGTCAATTTCTGCAAGGATAAGGGCTCCTCCAGTTAGAACCCGGTGTAAACTTCCTTAGTTTAACTCTCTTGTTGAAGGCTCTGGACATTTTGTTCTGATACAACTGACCGTGGCAAACTGCATTCATCCTTTTTCCATCTATAAGAGCTAATTGCTCATAGCGACCTTTTACCTATTCTGCGTCGTCCAACTCTATTTCTTGTATGATCCTTAGGGAAGGAATTTCTACCTTGGCGGGAATGACCGCCTATGTTCCATAAACTAGCATGTAGGGAGTTGCCCCGGTTGATGTGCGGACCGTGGTGCGGTATCCCAGCAAAGCAAATGCTAACTTTTCATGCCATTGTTTGTGACTTTCGAACATTTTCCTTAGTATCTTCTTGATATTCTTGTTGGCCACCTCTACAGCTTCATTTATCTGAGGCCTATAGGTTGTAGAGTTCTTGTGTTTGATTTTGAACGTTTCACACATTGCTTTCATCAAGTCACTATTGATATTGAAACCATTGTCAGTGATGATTGATTCTGGAACCCCGAATCGGCAAACAATACGATCACGGACGAAGTCATCCACAACTTTCTTAGTCACTGCTTTGTATGAAGCTGCTTCAACCCATTTGGTAAAATAATCGATTGCCACCAGGATAAATCTGTGCCCATTAGATGCGGCAGGCTCGATAAGTCCAATGACATACATTCCCCAGGTGGTGAACAGCCATGGTGAGCTTGTTGTAGTAAGCTCGTTTGGATGCACCTTTATCATATCTGCATGTATCTGACAATGATGGTATTTGCGAACGTACTAGACACAATTTGTTTCCATAGTCATCCAAAAATTACCTACTCAGAGTATCTTCTTTGCTAAGACAAAACCATTCATGTGTGGCCCGCAGGGCCCTACGTGCACTTCGTCCAATAGCCTGGTTGCTTCTTCTGCTTCGACACACCTTAACAAACCCAAATCAGGAGTCCTCCTGTACAGGATTACTATGCTATGAAAGAAGTGGTTCGATAATCTCCGAAGTGTGCGTTTCTAAGTGGCGTTAGCTAGTTCTGGATATTCCCCTGTTGTCAAGTATCTTTTGATGTCGTGGAACCATGGTTTTTCGTTTGCCTCTTCTTCAACGTGAGCGCAATAAGCCGGTTGATCATAAATCCTCACTGGGATGGGATCAATGAAATTCGTATCTAGATGCTGGATCATGGATGATAAAGTGGCTAATGCGTCAACCAACTCATTCTGGACCCTGGGGACATGTTGAAATTCCGTCTTTGTGAATCTTTTCCTTAACTCCTATATGTGATGCAAATAGGGAAGTATTTTGGAGTTTTTGGTTGCCCATTCTTCTCGAACTTGACGTATGAGAAGTTCTGAGTCCCCAATCACTAACAACTCTTGAATGTTCTTGTCAATGGCCATTTTGAGCCCCAGGATGCAAGCTTCGTATTTCGCCATATTGTTTGTGCAAGGAAACCTGAGCTTGGCGGACACCGAGTAATGCTGACCGGTTTCTAATACTAGGATTGCCCTATGCCAACTCCTTTGAAATTTGCGGCTCCGTCAAAAAACAACCTCCAACCATCGTAGGATTCTGCAATGTCTTCTCCTACAAAGGACACTTCTTCGTCAGGAAAATACGTTTTCAGTGGTTCGTATTCTCCTTCAATGGGATTCTCGACAAGGTGATCTGCTATGGCTTGACCCTTGACTGCTTTCTGAGTCACGTAAATAATGTCGAATTCACTCAACAAGATTTTCCACTTGGCGAGCTTGCTAGTGGGCATGGGCTTCTGGAAAATATACTTCAGTAGGTCCATCCTGGATATGAGATAAGTAGTGTAGGCACATAAATAATGCCTCAATTTCTGAGCTACCCAAGTCAGAGCACAATAGCTGCGCTCTAATAGAGAATACCGGGCCTCGTACGGGATGAACTTCTTGCTGAGATAATAGATGGCGTGCTCCTTTCTTCCTGTTTCATTATGTTGTCCCAGAACACAACCGAATGCTCCATCCAATACCGCAAGGTAAAGCAGTAGAGGTCTTCCTAGCTTGGGAGGAACCAATACTGGCGGCGTTGACAGGTATTACTTGATTCTGTTGAAGGCTTTCCGATAATCGTCGGTCCATCTAGTAGTAGCATCTTTCTTCAGCATTTTAAAGATAGGTTCAAAAATGATTGCTGACTGGGCTATGAACCGGCTGATATAGTTGAGTCTTCCTAAGAAACTCATCACGTCCTTCTTATTCGTTGGCGGTGGCAATTCTTGAATGGCTTTGACCTTTGACGGGTACAATTCTATCCCTCGATGGCTCACGATGAAACCCAGTAGTTTTCCGGCAGGAACTCCGAATGCACACGTGGCGGGATTTAGTTTCAGATTACACCTTCTCAGTCCGTTGAAGAACTTCCTCAGATCTTCCATATGATCAATGGCTTTCTTCGATTTGATGATGATGTCATCCACATATACCTCGATCTCCTTGTGTATCATGCAGTGAAAAATAGTAGTCATGGCCCTCATGTAGGTAGCACCAGCATTCTTCAACGCAAATGGCATCATTTTGTAACAATACATCCCCCACGGCGTGATGAAAGCTGTTTTCTCTGAATCTTCCTCATCCATCCATATCTGATGATACCCAGTGAAACAATCAACAAAAGACTACAACTCATGCTTGGCGCAGTTGTCGATAAGAAGGTGTATGTTTGGCAAGGGGAAGTTATCTTTGGGACTGGCCAGGTTGAGATCCCGGTAGTCGACACAGATTCTAACCTTCCCGTCCTTCTTTGGTACTAGCACGATGTTGGCTAACCATGTCGGATATTCTACCACCGTGAGAACCTTAGCTTTGACTTGCTTAGTAACCTCTTCTTTGATTTTCAAACTCATGTCGGGCTTGAATTTCCTGAGCTTCTACTTTACCGGCGGACAGGCTGGATCTGTTGGCAACTTATGAGCTACAATGGCCGTGCTGAGACCGGTCATATCATCATACGACCAGGAGAATATGCCCTCATATTCTTTTAAGAATTTCGTATATTCTTTCTTCTCTAATGGCGACAAGTGAACGTTGATGCGTGTTTTTTTGACATTCTCTGTATCTCCTAAAATTAATGACCTCAGTTTCCTCTAGGTTGGATTTAGGTCTATTCTCAAAATTCTCAACCTCTCTGACGACCTCTTCAGGTATTTCATCTTTTTCTGAGTCTATGTCCTTCTGTTGCGCAGTATCGTTGCAAGTCACAGTCATTGGTTCATCGTCAAGATAAGTAATAATAATGTTGTATAAAATAGAGTAAGTGATAGAGAGGATAATAAGAGCGAGATATATGATAAACTTAAATGCTTTTGATCAAATTCATTATTGTTTGAAACATCGGAACTCTTTTCAAAATTAAAGACAATGCGGAAAGAAAATCAACTAGTAAAATAAAATGAGATGCATGGTGCTTTTGTTTATCCTTGCTACCCCGAAACCTTCCAGGCCCTGACGATCCTAATTGACCAATTGCTGAGGCGGTCTCCTATGTTCACAGCTTGTATGGAATGGCCTTCCTCCCCCTCATCCTCAAAAATAACACAACAGTCCATATCATCACCCTCTAGGAACAAATTCTTCATGGCTGCCAATGTTTCGTCCTCTTTGGACCTATATATAGTATCTTCTAGCTGGAAGGTCTGCTCCAGGCTAGGTATCGGAAACTCCAATGGATAGTAGGGGACGCACCATGGTGGCGACCAGTTCTAGAATTCCTTCCAAGTATAACCATACCCTAAGCAAAAGGTAGTGCTATGTTTCTTCAGTTTGATAGGCTTAGCGATCCTCTGAAGATTTTTGTCGAGCCCATTTCCAGGCTCGTACCCACACCAATTAAAGATACATTCGATCTTTTTGTCCCACCACTTGTCTTTTTCTACAGCATTGACCCTTTCGATGTGGTGGTATGTTTCTCCGCCTATTTTCCTTCTGCCTCCAATCATCGGGATGGTCTGGCGACTATATATATGGTTACTACCATCACTATAAATGATCACCACTTAGTGGTTCCATTCAAACTTTACCGCCTGATGCAGGGTCAATGCTACGGCTCAAGCAATATGGATCCAGGGGCATCCTAACAGCAAGTTGTAGGATGCCGGGATGTCTATCACTTGGAAGTCGGCGTCGAACCATAATGGTCCAATTTGCAAGCACATGCTGATTTGTCCAATAGTAGATCTTTGGGACCCATCGAAGGCTTTGACACTGATAGCCCCGTCTTTGATCTCGTGTAGGTCTTTTCCCAAAGATCTGAGAGTTACAAGTGGACATATGTTGAGGCTGGATCCTCCATCGATCAGGACTCTAGTGTCGAAGTAATCTTCACATTGCACGATGATGTGTAATGCCTTGTTATAACCCAAACCCTCTGGCGGCAATTCGTCTTCGTGGAAGGTTATTTTATGGCTCTCCAACACTTGCCCCACCATTTTCGCCATTTCACCCCCGATTATATTGCTGGGCACATAGGCTTCGCTTAGTATCTTCATTAAGGCATTCTTGTGAGTGTCTGAACTCTGCAGAAGGGCCATGATAGATATATCTGCTGGTGTTTTGTTCAGCTGTTCAGCGACTGAGTACTCCTTAGCCTGTATTTTCCTCCAAAGATCGTCGGGTCCTATCTCAATGGGACATCCTGGGGCTTGCTTACCGGACTCAGCTAGGTTCTCTGGGGTATAGACCCTTCCTGTTCTAGTCATTCCTTGTGCGACAACTGTTTCTCCTGTCCTGGTCTTTCCTTTCCTCCTAGCTTCGGCAGTGTAATCCCATGGTATGGCATTTGAGTGGAATGGTGTCATTTCTGTCACTTCCACGGGAATAGGCACCCTTGGTGGTAATACAACAACTTCAAAGGGTGTAGGTGCCTTTGGAACTCCAAATTCAACTTCAATCGGCCCAGACGCCTTTGTAGAAGGAGGCACTTCAAATTCAAGAGGTATAAACATATTTACCACATCGTCCATGGAGAGCTAATTCTGCACAACAATTGGGTTAAGGGTAATTGCCGGCTTCTTTGGATCATCCCCTTAAGATCAGACCTATTGACCCTTTGGGGTCCCAATCATCCTCGATCTCGATCATATGAATGTCTCCACCTTTGTGGTCAGGCAGTGGGTTGTTACGAACATTAGGAGCAAGCTCATTTGCTACAATGACCTTATTATCGATCAGGGTCTAAATCTTATCTTTCAACGAACGACACTCGTCAAGGGTGTGTCCCTTCATGCCGGAGTGGTACACACAGGTCTTGTTGGGGTTAACCCACTGGGAGGGATTTTATGGAGCTTTGGCTTGGATGGGGGTGACGTAACTAGAAACTTTAAGTGTTTCATATAGCTGGTCAATTGGCTCTGTGATGGTTGTGTATTGTCTGGGAGGTTTATGGTCAAAATTTGGTCTGGGTCTTGGAAACTGTTGACGGGTGGGTGGTGATTGGTAGTGATAGGGTTGAGCGTTATAAGCTTGGTAAACAGGTGCTGGTTGAAAGTATCTGGGCGAGGTGGGTTGATATGTGAGAGATGGAGAGGACAGGTAAACGGGAGGTGGATAGGAGGGTGCGGGTGCTTGGTAATTTGGGATAGGCTGATATGTAAGTGGAGGTGATGGGTAAGTGTGGTACTTTTGTGGTGATTTGGCTCCCTGTGCGACCATCACGGCACTCACATCTTTCTTCTTGGACGCGCCACCAGTTTGTAAATCCTTATTGGTGGCTTGCAATGCTTCAAGATTTGTAACCATACCATTCTTGATGCCCTCTTCGATTCTTTCTCCGAGTTTGATGATATCAGAAAACTTTTGGCCCTTGATCAACATCAAACTCTCGTAATATTGGGGATCCTGAGCTCGGATGAAGAATCTACTCATTTGCTCTTCTTCTAGGGCCGACCTGACCTTTGCAGCTTCTGACCTCCAACGAGTAGCATACTCGCGGAATGTTTCGGTGGGTTTCTTCTTCAAATTTTGCATGTAGAATACATCTGGTGCGTTCTCCGTATTAAGCCGGAATCTATCCATGAAGTTCGATGCCATACCTACCCAACTCGTCCATTTCTTGGGGTCTTGACTGATGTACCAGGATAGTGTATCCCCCTTTAAGCTCCTCATGAAGAGCTTTATATGGATCTTCTCATCCCTTATGGCTCCTACTAGCTTATCGCAATAGGTTCTCAGGTGGACTCTGGGATCTCCTGTTCCATCAAACATTTTGAACTTGGGAGGTTTGTACCCCTCCGGAAGTTCAACATCTGGCTGAATGCATAGGTCTTCAAAATTTAGCCCTTCAATACCTCTGTTACCTTCCACGCCCTGAACTCGGCTGGTTAACTTCTTGATTTCTGCTGCTAAGTTCCTGATAAGGGATTCCTTGTCATCAGACTCAGGTGCATTTGAGTTTGGTTGGGTGTAGAGGGGTACAGTATCCACATAAATAGAAGTGTTGTGGAGGTGGTCATTTGTGGTGTTCAGTGGCTCGAGAATGAGTAGTGGAGTGTTATTTGGAGTGTGGCATGCATTGCAGTACTGGGTATGAGTGGGTTGTATCTGTGGTTGTGGGGTGTTTTGTGGAGGTACGTGGTTTTGGGTGTTGACATCAGGAGCGGTGAGGGAAAATGATAGGTTCGCCAGATTCCGAACCTGATCCAGCTCTTCTCGGAATTTCAGCAATTTTTGCTCAATATGAGCAGCCGTTCCATTAGCAATCGGGGTACCTTGAGAAGTTTCCTCCCTTTCAATCTCCTTTCCAGCACTTGTGTTTTCCATTCTTCCTTTGTTCTTGTTCCGGACAGGACTCGGAGGAGGAGGAGGTGGAGGGCCCTTAGATCTTGTGGAATATGCTAATGGTGCCAGAATGCATGAGCTATCCTTTGGGGAAGGGAATAAAATAAAAAATAAATAAAAGAAAAACAAAAAAAGGTAACAAGTTAGTGCGGGTTCTGAGGAAAAAGATTGCAGCATTTAAACACATTGTGCGGGAATATAAATCGCGTGCTAATTTTGGTGCCTCGTTGTGCCCGAGGTAGGCCTAGCGACAAATAATTTTGAAGAACTTATAATGCTAAATGCCTCATTTTATTGATAAAAATAAGACGAATCCAAAACGACTCTAAATAACAGAAAGTAAATGTCACTAGTGGCCATTGGCCTTATTACATCATTAAAGCAAAATAAAAGACCCCTAACTACCTGGTCCCAGAAGGACCCTCCCCAGATTTGGCAGTCTTGTCTCCCTCGAACAGCTCCACTAACTCGCGTAGTCCTAGTAGTAAGTAGGCTCGGGCCAGATGTCCGCCTGCATTTCCTTTAGCATTTTGGTTAGGTTGAATTTCTAGAAGAGAAGGCAGATTCCCTAGGTACTTGCGGACGAGTGTTTGATCACTAGAATAGAGGTTGTTCCACCAATTCAGTAGCCTTGGATGAATGTTGGTTACCATGCCAAATCTGGGGATCTCGTACCTCATTTTCTGCAAAACAGAGTGTTAGGCCCTTACCCCCACCGGACTCGACTATTTAAATCAATAATTAGCATAGCAAAGTACTTAAGTTCTCCAAATAAATGCAGAGAACGTGGAGGTGTCCGTTTGGTTTCAAGGAAACCCGGTGGACTTTGGACAAGGCTATCTTACTGAATCATTATGTGGACAACATAACTAACTCGGCTAGGTTTGACCATGATACATGTACAGTTTAACGGAGTAAGGTTTCTATCTTGAAGTGCTAGACTGGTGCCCTTGAGCGGACAACTCAAGAGGGAAAGGCACAGAACCGTCGACAACACCGTTGATCGACTGGTTTTACCGTAAATATGCCTTTGCCAAATTTAGGGGTGATAGTATTTGAAGTGCGCAACTACTCATTATAAGCATTGCTATAGTATTTGTTTGGCACGAGTGGAATATGATGTTGAATATGCAGTTTACAAGAATGAAACATATTGACATGTATTTTCACGTTCATAGAGTTTACAATGATTGCTCAAAAATTACAATAACATTGACGTAAAAGCGGCAAATGAAAGTAATTAAAAAAAATAAAAGAAACAAGTCAGTTTCAAATAAAGACATTAAATAAAAGCAATAAAAGAAAGCAATAAAGTCACATATAGCATGCAATGGTAAAAGCCTAAAGAAATCTCCAGTAGAGTCGCCATGCTGTCGACGCCCCCTTTTTCCTAGGGCAAAATCGGGTTCGCGACATTCGGGAAGACAACTCTTTTCCCACTTTGGGAATTGGATTTTTTGAGAGTTTGGAGAGTCGCCACCTAATGATTACAGTGCATTAGGACACTTTTTAGAGAAAATTAAAGATGAAAACCAGAGTTTGTGTAAGGGCTTGAAATTATCTCGAGGGGAAGGTGTTAGGCACCCCTCAAGATCCACTAGTGCGGTTCCCGGCCAAACTACAATTGTGACTTTAAATGCAAATGTAAACAAATAAACAAGCAAGCATTGCAAATATGGAAAAATTGTTACAAATAAGAGTGCGAAAATGATTTAAAGATGCTGAAACTAAAGGAATAACAATTTTGTAAGTTAAGGAGAGATATGCAATGAGGGAGATATCAAATGAATAATGCAAATAACTTAAGGAAATAAACAAGAGATGGAAGTTCGAAAACGTTTTGGACAGCTTCTTGAAAAAAATCTGAAAATAACAACTAATAAAGAGGGAGAGGGGTCCTAGGTTTATACATTACATGGATCATCCGCACAACACTGGTACTCAATTGTACGCGAAGTGTTATCGTGTAATCATCATCTCCAGGTCTACCCTTCCCACCCGTTTAGGTATTAAAGCACGAAATGGTATCGTTTACCTACTGCATGCTATTACCCGTCCCAAACTATCAGTCCCGGGGTGTTAGGACTTCAAATCCTAAAAGGGAAGAAAGGGATGGGGCCTTTATGGAGTTTTAAAGGATAAAATTCTAGTTGCGACATTCAAAACAAGTAGCACGTAAAAGGGGAGAACAAACAATCATACAAGGCTCAAATTAACCCCAGAAATCAAACAATCATTTGATTTAGCACGCCTTAGCAAATACTAATTTAGGTCTTAGATTAAAATTACGCAACGAGCGGACTAGTTCAACATATATATTTAGACAGAAAGTATGCATTAGGCAACTTGGATACAGTTGTAGGATATTAAAGCATTTAAAGAAAAGCAATGATTTTTAGAAGGTAACTAATGCCGAGGTGTTTTTTAAAAAAAAAAGGAAAAGGGGGGACTGCAGACTTAGGGCAGCAAATAAATTTCAAAAAGGGGTCGCAGGACTGTTTTAATTGCACATGCAAAAAGAGTAATTATTGGAATCCAGAAGAGACAAACTTTAAAGAGTAAATTGCAAAACTGATTTAAACAATGAGTTCAGGGATCGTTTTGAAAAGAAATGCAATTAGGCAGAATATTAGAGAAACTGCGTTAGAACATATATGCAAATTTGAAGAAAACTCGATTTTTGGGACAAATACACACTGGTTTAAAAGAGTTTTATCAAAGGTTAAAGTTTTGAAAACGTTACTAAGTTAGGCGTTTAGGAACCAATTGACCAGTTATTACTGCTTTTAAAGAGCGAACGAGTTTGATGCAAAAATCATATAGGCATGATATCTATGTTTTTGGCACTTGTTAATGAACTTGTGAAAAGATGCTTCCTAAATTTGCCAAATGAATATGCATATCCTATAGGCATGATATCTATCAATTTCAGGGAATTTACACTCGTGCAGCATAGTTACAGAATATGAGGATTAAATACTATAAACATGCTTTCTACGTGAGTTAAGCGTTAAATCCTATAGGCATGGTCTCTATGTGATTAAATCAGTATTAGAGCCGTTATAGGCAACATTTCTAGTTTGATTAAAAAGAGCAAAATCCTAAGTCATGATTTCTACCCTTTGGATGCAAGAATGTAAAGACCCCTCCCACACCCTTTTACTATATTCCCTAAGTTTCATACAAAATTATCACAACTCAATAAATCAAACTGGAAATTGAAGATACATCAAAAGCTAACAGCTAGATCCAAGCAGCCTAATTCAATCTTGATGTCCAATAATATGTATTTAACTAACTCCGGGATCCAGATTTTTCAAAGCCTTCCCTTTATCCAAGGTGTTTCAAAGTTCCGAGGAATCTCAGGGATTCCAGGCATTGCTTACACCCAGGATATAATCAGAATTAGGATAGTGCAGTATGGAAGAGCAAGCTCTCAGGCATCCAAATTCAGAGGGAGCTCAGGGGTCCCAAAGCATGGCTTGCAAGAGAGGGCAGACCTTATAGCTAGGAATTGGTGCAAAGTGAAAGGGAATTAGGGAGCCATGACAGGCGGTGGTCATACCTAGCCATAAGGTAGGCTGGCACACCCCTGACCACTTGTTTAATTGAACAAGTTAGGAGCAGACTTTTTGAAGGTCAGATCAAAGTCTGGATAGTGATTAGGACACTATCAGACCCAAGCCCAAGGCTCAAACATATAAAAGGGTAAGGGAAGTGGGAATTGATTGAGTTAGGGATTCAAAGAACCCAGTTCAAAGTCATAGACAACAATATTATAGTGCTGCCATGCCTTGAACCATACTCACATAAAAAGGGGAAAGGGAAAGGGTATTCACATAAGAAAAGTAGTAGCAAAGTTGCAAAAACATAATGAAGGAAAGCCAAACTGAATTAGAATGTAAACACATAGTGGAGTAGCTTTTTTAAACTAAGAGAAACATACCAGTTGCAAGGTAAGAATAAACAGAACAACAGAGCAAGCAAATATAAGGAACAAACTCAAATTATCAGTAGAACACTTGAAAGTTCAGAGAGAACTCAAAGGTACTTCAGAAGGTAAAGAGTAGAAGTAGAGAAGAAGAAGAGAGTAGAAAGCAGAGCTATGTGTATAAGAGTTCAATTCGAGAGTCTATTCAATTGTGAGGTCTCAAGTGTAGAAAAGAAGTGTGTTCAAGTGCAGAAGGGTAGCCCCCTTTTCTAGTGCAGAAAACAAGTAGGAAGAGGTAAGAAATAACTTTCAATATCAGTCTCAACGATTTCCTTTCAGTCAAGGGATTTGATTTCAAACGAGTATAAGGTATTTAAGGAAAGAAAATAACTAAAACCCTTTTCCAGAGTAACATAATAGGGGTAAATACACAGAGACATTATTTAAGGAAAGAGCCTAGTAGTACACGGTTTGGGCAAAACAAGGAAAGGCAATCAATCAACAGCCACTAAAATTAGGAGTTGAGGTTTGGTATGCATGAATCCAACCAGGAAAGGTGGAGAGGGGTTTAATTTAGAGAAAATCAGTAACACTCAATCAAACCTTATAAAAAGGAATTCGGAATCAATCAAAAGTTGGCAAAAGGCCTTTTGAAAGAAAAGTTTATCATATATAAAGCATACAGACATGTAAAACAAGAGAGAGACTATTGTAGAAAATATTCAGAGTCATAACAAAGTGGCCGAGTTCATTTTGTAGACTCGGAATGAGTCTGAGAGAGTCAAGGGTCCTGAATAGAACCCTAGCCCAAACACAAAGTCAAGCATGTCCAAAAACCCCCAAATACTAGGGTTTCCGACTCGAATCAGATGTATAGACGAGAAGACAACAACTAGAATAGGCTCAGTAGTCTTTTTTAGAGACTTATGGGAAAAAAAACAAATAGCGCAGCAGGTTCAAGGCAAATGGAATATAGCAACCAATTTGAAGAACATGGAACACGTTTAAGAAAAGCTTGCCACTCAAACAAGTTCAAAAGAGGAGGCGATATAAGCTTAGGAAAATAACAGATGAAACATGCTTAGAACTCAAAATGAAAGTGTAGTAAAGGCAAACAAGGGATTAAAAACTCAGTAAAATACAGTAAAGGGACTCATAAGATAGACATGTAAAAGCAAGCTATAGAAGCCAGTAGAAGAAATAACAGAGCACAAATAGAAGAACATGCATAATACGGCAAATACAAGAACACAGGAGAAAACACGCGAGAAAAGAACATAAGAACATGGCATAGACAGATTCACACAAAGAAAAGAAGAAAAAGAAAAGTCAGAAAACGTCTTAAGATTTCTTCAGAAACCCTAAATCGAAAACAAATAAATTTTGAAAGGAAAATTGGGGAAAGCATTTTAAAACTCCATTAGAGCACAAATATAGCATAGATCTAAAAAGACAACCAGAGAAAAATCTCGAACAGCTTTGGGGTTTCAGAGAAACCCTAGAAATGAAAAGGCTTGGAAGAGAGTCTGGTCTTGAGCCGGAGATGGTAGAAATAGGCTCCTAATGCTTGGACACGTCGGAGCAAGGACGGAAACACCAAAAAGACTCGAATCGGCCAAGCTTTGCATGAGGACCTTCGAGGTCTAGCCTCGAATCTTCCAAGGGCGCACGTATAGGAGCAGGGGGGTGAGTAGATATTGTTCATGGCTAGATTAGCCATAGATTCCGGTGGCTTTTAGGTCGGAGAGGGAGGTAGGGTTTCAGAGGTGGCTGTTAGAGAGAAATGAGGTGTTAGGGTTGGGTTAGGTGGGTTTAAAAGGAAAGGAGTGATCGTGGCCGTTAATCAAAAGGATTAACGACCAGGATTAAAAGAAATCCGGGCGGGTTAAATAGTTGGATCGGGGGGTTGGGTTAAAATTGGAATTGGGGCCTTTCCAATAGGGTTTGAAATTGGGTTGATTTCAGGCCAAAATTGAAATGGAATTCGGGTTATAATTGAAATGAGGCCAAAACTTAAATAGCCAGTTTTTCCCTTTTATTTTATAAAAATGATAGAAATGATTTTGAAATTAAAATAAAGATATTAAATAAGTTAATGATATATAAATACTAATTTAAAAATACTAGAACCAATTTTATAATTATAAAATACAATAAAATCTTAAAGAGGCTAGTATTGTAATTATATGCAATTTAGTTTTAAAAATACCAAACGAATTTGTAAAAATATGAAAAAATCATGTTAGCTATACTTTGATGTAAATAAGAGAATAAAAATAAATTTTCCACCAAAATAATAATTCTGGAAATAATTATCGGATTTTGTTGTATTAAAATAGGCAATAAATTGGTTTAAAATCACTAAAAATGCCAAAACTCTTGGGTGTGCTTATATATGCACAAATATGCTATTTTGGAAGTAATTTGGTTATAAAAAATACTTAGAAAAAAATTGGGTATCAACAGTGTTCTTGTTAGTTTCTTAATGGACATTTTGTTAGGCATGATAATTCATATGTCTTAGTCCATTCAGGCTTTAATTAGGTTGGCTTCAATGTGTTAACTCCGTTAGTTTTGGTTTATTAATTGAATTTTTGAAATTGATTCAAATTGCTTTAGGTTTTGTTTTTCTTCAGTTACATTAGTTTCTGATTATATTTGGGCTCAGGGTCCATGCTTTAGGTTTAGAATCTTGGTTTGGGGTTGGATTTCGAGTGAATTCAGCCCAGGGTCAATTTGACCCATATCCGTTTGGGCTACTTGGTTAATTAACAGGGTTTCAGAGTTAGTTTGAGAAGTCTAGGGTGGGAATCTTTTTGTAACTGATTGAGAAGCTTCTAGGAAGCTAAATGGGGGATTTAAATGGATTTTCATATTTTGAACTAAGGCTATCTAGGCAAAAACAAAAATTAGAAAACGGCCTAATTGCAGAGCTAAAATTTTCTAGGCTGCCCTACTTCTCTTGCCTATAAAGGCTCACTTTCTTTCCTTTCAAGGCAGACCTAAGAGATAAAAGTCCAAAAAATACCAAACGGCAAGAAATTCTATTGTTCCATTGAGCTTTAGTAATTTTTTTATTCTTTCAACTTCTGAAAACAATAGTGCTTCATTAATGAGATTTGAGATGGGTTGATATTTGTCTTGAAAAGTTTTTGGGGACAAGCTGTGTTGAAGTTTTCACTGTTCCATTGATTTCTTTTGTTGATTTCTGAAATTTTCAGGTTCTGAAATATTTTCTGGTTCATTTGAGAATGAGTATGAATTGATTTGGATTTTGAAACTGGTTCGAGATTGGGTTCTGAGGGTCTGATGTGCATCACTTGTTTTGAGTTGGGTTTTTTTGCTGGTTATTGCTTGAATCTGGGTGTTGTGCTACTAGCTGCTAGCTACTGATCCTGCATTGTTTTGGTTTCCATCTTATTTCCAAATACATACTGTAAAGCTCTATTGATTGTGAATGTTGGATCTGAAGAAATGAAATGAAAAGCAGGAAGATTAGAGCATAGTGTTAAACTATTTATGTTTCAGCTATAATTCTCTTTAATGTTAAGTTTCTGCAAAATTAGCTCTTGTTACTGTATATTAACATGAATCTGCTAGAACTGTTGCATCAAAGGTTTATTTGGTTGCTTATGGATTATGGACTTCGTTTAGTTTTGCTGAAGATTAAAGTTACTTCAGCTCTGTTTTCCTTTCGAATTTGTTAGAGGTTGAACCTTAGATTGTCGCTTATGCTAATTTAACCAAGTTGAGCTTTGTATGCATGTCTAGTTTTGGCAAGTAGGTTTGGAGTTACATCTATTGTATTGAGGGTAGATTCAAATAAATTTGGAATGTGAGTCATGATTACCACAGTGCTTCCTTGATTTTGAGAAACTTTGAATTCAAAATGTTGGCCTATGTGTTTTATGCCTGAATAGTTAAATACTAAAAGTAAACATATTAGGCTTAGCTTCATATCTTTTGTGATATCAATGATAGGCATTATGTGTGGTAAAGCAATTGTTTGTTTGAAATGATTGAATAATAACGTTTGGCCCAGGCAATGAGGACTTAACGTTGGGTCTCCTATGTTGTACCTGGGCTCATTCTGGGCCCAGGTCTGAAAATATTCACCACAGAGATTTGGACTTGTTCCACCTTCATGGACTCATTTTTCACTATTTATGGTGTTGGCCCAAGCCTCTTTTTTAAGTAATTGATTTTCTTTATGTAAGCTTTCTGAACAGACTCTTAATTGCATTTAGCATTCAATAGGTTAGGCAAAGTTGATTACTTAGAGTGCATCGTGAGGGACTGTTAAAATAAGAAATATGCAGCACTTTTACACTACCCTTCTACCTTTAAGTGCAGGTGGTTAACCTGAAACATGAATTGAGTTCTCATTTTATCTAGTTTTATTATCCAGTGAGATGTGCCATTCAAAATCAATAACAATTTATGGCCCTCATGAGTTAGCTTAAAACCCCTTTAGTTAGAATGAATTGAGGTGCGCCATGCCAAACAAAAATGACAATTGCATGGCCCTCATTTTAATTAATTTTGATTTATCCTTAGAAATCGAGGCACGCCATTTAGTGAATTTTCATGGCCCTCGCAAAATTTTAAACGTGTATCTGCTTTAGGCGTGTTATTTTAATAATTTACCTTCCTAAACTTGGGTGCACATTTGTGTGACCCAAATCCAAATCTCAACAATGTTATATAAAATGTGTTGCAGAATGCGGGTGCATTTATGTGACGTGGTTCAAGACATATTTCAAATGACATTGCAATTTTCTTTAAAAAATGAATAAAAGCGGTTAAAGATTTAAAATTGCACCATAGGCTAAAACATGTACTTAAATAAGATAATAGGCCATTTATAACAGTTGATCGACCGTGCTAGAACCACGGAACTCAGGAATGCCTAACACCTTCTCCCGGGTTAATAGAATTCCTTACCCGAATTTCTGGTTTGTGGACTGTAATACAAAGTCAATCTTTTCCTCGATTCGGGATTTGAACCGGTGACTTGGTACACCATAAATTATCCCAAGTGGCGAATCTGAATCTCTTAATAAACAATCCCATTTTGATTGTCCTTTAATTGGAAAAACTCCTTATACCTTTTTCGGGTTGTAGTAAAAAGGAGGTGTGATAGCTCTGGTGACTCTGCGGGAGAAAACAACCCAGAATCTCTGGTTCAGGATTTAGAATTCGAGCTTAGATAAATTGTTATATTTTGCTTTATTTATTATCTGATTTGTTACATGTTTTGGCCTAATGTGCTAAATGATGCTTTTACCACTTTGATATTATCTGAATTGTATATAAACTGCTACGAAACCCTTCTCTTCTCATCTTCGGGGATGTGCTCGCTGGTCGAGACTCCCTATTCTGTTAGTTTCATACCTTGAAATAAGAAAGAGGCTCGGATAAGTTACTAAGATGGATGGTCTTTTGGTTCCCGGTACGTAGCCCCTTCCTCGGCTCGAGTTGACCGCTCGGGTACATAGTCTAGAACACATACCCAAGTTTTGAACCTAGAATAACTCAGCCTCATGCCGGATGCCTAGTAGGAACGTTTGTTTGCATGATGTGCATTTGACTTTGGAGACTCAACACAGGGGTTGGGTTTATTTAGGACAGGTGTACCCGAACTGAAAAGACCATCCTGATGCATCTTGCTTGCTACTTGTGCATTCATTTGCTTCGTATTTGCATGTCAACCGGCTTATAGAGGAAAAGTTGAAAAGGAAAGGCAATGTGAGGATTGAGAGAGATAATTGTTTGTTTTTGAAAAACCAATATCCAAAATATACCGAAACTCTGCCGAAATTTTGAAAAAAAAAAAAAGAAAAGAAATTTTTGTTTTTTTAGAAAATTTGTTTTTGTTTTGTCAAAATTGCCCGAACTACGCCAGTTTGATTCTCACCGGATGTGAGATACGTAGGCAACCCCCATCGGGTCCAACTTCCCTTTTGCAAAAATAGCTCAAAAAGAACCAACATTTTATCACTTTGTCGTAAATAGGTAAGGTGATGTCATTCTTGTAAAAAATAGTCTAATGTCCCCTAAAGGACGCCAGAAGGTTGTTTTTGCAAGAACAACCACCTTTGGTCTCTTTTTCAAATTTTTGGCCGGTTAGTGAGCACATCCTTAAAATCTTCCCTCGGAAGTGTTGAAAGGCCGTATTTATAAAGCCGGGTTTTTACTTTTGAAATTAAAATCTGAAAAAAGTGTCAGCTTTGTTTTTGAGTCAAATGAATCATGATTTTTGCTTAATCACTCTAATAAATGTGCAGAATGAGCATGAGTCAGAATTTTCCAATAACAGTCATGATTAAGATCCCTTTGGAATTGCATATGTGGTGGGACTATCTAGGTAAATCAGGGCAAGACAAGGTAAATCTATACTTGGGAGGCCTCACTGGGTTGTTGAAGATTAATCCTAGGGGTGACATCATAAAGGTGTTGGTTACATTCTAGGACCCGACCCACAACGTATGTCATTTCTCAAATTTTGAAGTTACCCCGACCTTTGAAGAAATAGACGGATATATTGGGGGTCCTAAAGTTCCTATGAGACACTAGTACTTGATTTCTCCAAGGACCGTAGCCGTGCACAGATTCCTAGATTCATTAAAGATAAGCATGGGGGTCCACAACCTAGATCTGGCAGCTAGTTTTTGTACTCTACAATTTATATACAAGATATATGGTCACATAAGGGGGTTTAACAATCCAGAAAACAAAATCTGTAGCAAAGGAAACCGCCTCAAAGGGGAAGAACACAGGTGTTTTGCATTTATGGTAGTCTTCTTGGACCTTTTGGTGTTTCCCCGGAAAGACAGGAATATTGATCTACTGATAGCTGGGGTTGTCAGCACTTTGCTTACTCAGGCTAAAAGTACCCTCGCACCCATGATCGTATCTGAGATCTTCCGTGCTCTCACAACCTGCAAAGCCGGAGGAGACTTCTTTGAAGGGTGCAACTTGTTGTTACACATGTGGATGATCGAACATCTATGTCATCGTCCTCAATTCATGAGTTACGAGTCTCTAGAAAAGAGCTGCATAGAGGAATTTCATATAAGAGTTGATGGATTTAGCTTGCCAGAGGGGTCACAGAATGGGTATCACATCTCCGTTCCATCAGTGCAAGTCAAATAGAGTGGACGTTTGGGTGGCTTCCCGTAGATGAGATCATATACATGCCAGCTACCGGGCCTCATTTCCTTTTGATAGGTCTTAGGAGTATCCAGCCTTATGCCCCATACAGGGTCTTGAGACAATTAGGGAGATGCCAAATGGTTCCCAGGGATGAAGACATTAGTCGCCATGTGGTCGAGATCGGTCCCGATGGTCAGTTTCATGAAGCAACAGTTCGCCAAATTTGGAGCGAGTGCCAGTACTTGACGGCGAACACTTGAGTACGTGATCTGTCCAGAAGTGAAGTTGCACTAGGATACCTTGCTTTGTATAAAAGGGAAGTTGAGTTCGGAAGGCCGTCCAAAGACCCCATCTTCAGGAATTTGTCGAGATGTCACAAGAGCAATGGGATTGGCTGGCCAAAGAAAATAAATACCGAGCCACCATAAGCAGGCTAGAAAAGCAAGTCATGGAACTTCAGTCTGAGAATGGATTGCAAGCCGCCGCAGATGAAGGCAAGAAGAAAAAGTTAACTTAGGAAAATAAAGCCCTCAAATCTCAAATCCAAAAGTTGAAAATAGCTGGGAGAAACCCACAAAGAAGCCGAGCGGATGAAAGGCTTAGAAGAAGATTGAAAAAGAAAGCCCTTGAGGTCAAGATGACCTAGAAAAGTCTCAGGCCAGTATAGCAAAAGTCCGGGCACAATGGGCAAAGAAAGTGGAAGAGCAGGCACAATTTGTGCAACAAATGAAAAGAAAGTATGAAGGGACAATCACCAGCCCGAGGAGGAAAATGACTACCCTCGAGAATGAGGCAGCCAAGCAGGCCAAAGACTTTAAAGCTGATAGGGAACACTGTTTTGATCTGATGGCACAGATGGAAGAAGAAATGCAACAGTTGCAAAATCAACATCTCTACGACACTCAGGTGATAGAGTCCTGGAATCAACAGGTCAGGCGTCTGCTTTAAGAAAAGGGTAGAATCCGAGAGAGGATCAGAACCATTGCTGACTACATTGTTGTAAAATGCCAGGCATGTGAGGATATGACTCACACCACTTTCTTCACAGCAGTGATGGCATTTGTCCGACAGTTAATGAGTGACTTGGAGAGGCTTCAAAGGGATCTTGCATATAGGCCCGTGGCGAGACCGAATGATATCCCGCGGGCCCCAGGAGCATTTGAGCCATTAATGTATTCAGGATTTTCCTTGGATTCTGTTAGTCTGTTTGCTAGTCTGTATTTTCTTTTGTTGGAGTCTGTTAGTTTTTTTCGAGTCTGTTGCTTTCACCTTTCTGTTAGAGTCTGTTGGTATTGTTTTGAGTTGGAGTTTGTTAGTTTTATAATCTGGTAGGATGGGTCGTTGTAATCAAGACTACTTTATTTTTTGGAAAATTTTGAAAATCCCAAAAATGTTTTTGTTTATTTTTACATTTAAGTACAAGAACTATAATTGGTCTGATTCATGTAGGGTCATGATACGTAGGCAATCTCCATAGGATTCGACCATAACCAAATGAAAAAGAGGAAAAGTAAAATAGAGAAAAGAAAAAAAAGAGCGAAAATAAGAAACCGAGAGAAGTAAACAATGGCAAAACAAGAGGGAGAAATGAGAGAATAAAAACAAAGAGAAAGCAAAGGCAAGAATGAAAAGAAAAAGAAAAAGAAAAATAAAAAGAAAAAGAAAAAGAAGTTCCAAAAGGAAATAAGGAAAGCTGGGATGATACAAGCAACCGATCAAATGTATAATAGAAACGGTTAACTGCTTAGGTGCATTCATGCCCCCAAAATGTGCGGTTGCCAATCTGCTAAAGACCTAATCGCTAAAAAGGTTGTTGTTGATGTATTGAGTCCAGGCAGGTGATAAGTTGATTGGCATTCTATCATCTCACTCATACAACACCCGGTCCAAAGACAAGCTGAACATGGCCAACCAAAAACTGGAGGCAAGTATTGCCAATCCTTCAAAAGAGGTGGATGAATCGGAGGTTAAATTGAAAGATGAGTTATATAAGCCGAAGCAATAGATGGCCGAAATGTACCAGGCCTGGGCAAAGGGGCATCCACCACCAGTTTATCCCGTCAACCCTGCTTATATCTTACCATTGGCTTAACCTCAGGAGCCTCCTATTGTGAATTCATCTCCAACATTTCCCCTCTACCAACAATGCTATGGCACCACTTCCCAAACACCACCATCTCCACCACCCAAACAAGTCCCATACCCTCCTCCACCAATTACTCTTGTTTTTATGGCACCTCCACCTGCTGCATTACACTGATCTTCCAGTGAGCCTCTGTTCCAGACTCATGACAACAAGTATTACCCCCAGAGCTTACCTTCAAATCTCCATAACCATATTCCTACACTCTTTATTTTGATCTCCCGGCAGAAACTGAGAAGTCACCTAACAATCCTGAGCTGGAGGAGATGTTAAGAAAGTTAAGAGCTTGGAGCAGTCTTTTAGGAACATGCAGGGGTTGGGTGGTCAAGTAAGCGTGGCTTATAAAGATCTATGTTTGTTCCCAGATGTTCAATTACCAGCATGGTTTAAAATGCCCAAGTTTGATTTGTACGATGGCCATGGTGATCCAGTGGCACACTTGAGAGGTTTTTATAGCAAGATGAGAAGAGCTGGCAGGAGAGATGAGTTACTGATGGCATATTTCAGTCAAAGTTTAAGTGGTTCAACGTTGGAATGGTACACCGAACAAGATCATGGTAGGTGGTACACATTGGATGATCTATCCCAAGCATTCGCCTGCCATTTCCAGTATAATGTTGAAATTGTTGCATATCGTCTGTCCTTAACAAAGATTGAGAAAAAGCCCGGTGAGAGTTTCAGAGAATATGGCTTCCGTTGGAGAGATCAAGTAGTGAAGGTTGACCCTCCGATGAAAGAAAGTGAAATGGTGGACTATTTCTTGCAGGCCTTAGAGCCCACTTATTTAGGTCATTTGGTGTCAGCGGTAGGAAAGTCCTTCAATAAAGTGGTAAAAATGGGGGGCATAGTAGTATAAGGACTCAAATCTAACAAGATCATAAGTTATTCAGCAATTAAGGTGACCACCCAGGCCATTCAAAACGGTACTGGGGGTCTACTAGGGAAGAAGAAGAAAGAGGACGTTGCGACAATTGAGTTAGGAGCTTGGTTTGGATCTAGGGGCCCATCACCTTACTATAACCAGTCTCGACCCCACAACCAAACTTACCCCCACACTCCATATAGCCCACCAAAGCACTACTACCCACCACCAGATCCCTATTTTTCTGTCCATCGCTCTCAAACATACACTCAACCTCCTGCCCATGCACAACGGCGTGCGCCAACCCCACAGAATACCTACCCAGCTCCACAAAATTCCTATTCACCTCCAAGAGCCTACTGAAATCCCCCTGGAATAGGTTTTCGGCCGAACCAAGACCTCAAGAAAGAGAGGTTGCAGAAGAAGAAGACTTTTACTCCATTGGGAGAATCTTATACTAGTCTATTCCACATGTTGAGACAATTGGGTATGTTGAATCCGATTGAGCCTAAACTGCCAAATCCTCCCCCGAGAAATCTTGATCACTCGGTAAGTTGCAAATATTGTTCAGGTGCTCAGGGGAACGATACAGAGAAATGCTGGCAATTGAAAATGGCTATTCAAGAGCCCATTGATACCAATCGGATCAAGGTTCAAGCCCAGAGGCATCCAATATCAACTAGAATCCATTGCCAGCCCATCATGAGACCAATATGATCGAGATAGTGCATAAAAGAGGGGAGCCTAAGAAGCCCTCACAGACTGTAATGATGATCCGGTCCACTGAAGTTAGGCCGAGTGAAAAGTCAACAAGTGAGAAGTCCGTGATCAAGTCGAAAGGTACATACAGTAAAACATTTGTGGTGCTCGAAAATGGGTCCTCAAGTGTTGTTGCAGTGAAACCAAAAAAAGCAAAAGTGGTGGTGCCGGGGGCGGCAAACAAGCATGTTGTAGTCGTGGAAGGTGCTCGCATAGAGCCCGTCATTATCAAGCCGGTAACCCAGTTACCAATAGTCAACAGCAAGGCTGTTCCTTGGAATTATGGCCGAGTGACAGTGAATTACAAAGGGAAAAAAGTTAAAGAAGAGGTCTGTGAAACCCACAGTTTGACTTGATCGGGGAGATGCTTTACCCCGGGGAGTTAAGAAAAGCCAAGACCTCCAAGGATAACTCAGTGCTGGTAAAGAAAGCTATGACCAAAGAGGAAGCGGAAGAGTTTTTGAGGAAGATGAAAGTGCAGGACTATTCCATTGTAGAGTAGTTGAGGAAGACACCTGCTCAGATTTCATTGCTCTCATTGTTAATCCATTCAGAAGAGCACCGCCGGGCATTGATGAAAATCTTGAACGAGGCCCACATTCCTGACAAGATCTCAGTAAACCATTTGGAAAAGATAGCAAATAAGATATTTGAGGTAAACAGAGCCATTTTTTCTAATGATGAGTTACCCGTGGAGGGTACTAAGCATAACAGAGCCCTTTATCTTACAGTGAAGTGCGAAGATTCTGTGGTTACTTGGGTTTTGGTCTACAATGGGTCTAGTGCAAACATTTGCCCTCTATCCACATTGAACAAGTTGAAAGTGGATGATGATATAATTTACAAGAACAATATTTGTATTCGGGGGTTCGACGTTGGAGGGAAAGTTTCAGTCGGGGATATAGTGCTTGAGCTGACGATAGGACCCATTGAATTCAGTACGGAATTCCAAGTGGTGGATATGGCCATTTCTTACAATCTTTTGCTGGGTCGACCCTGGATTAATGACACCAAGGAAGTACCATCTACCCTGCACCATATGGTTAAATTTGAATGGGACAGATAGGAAATTGTGGTGCACAGTGAGGATAATCTGTGTGCCTGGAGTGATTCTATCGTACTGTTCATCGAAGTTGAAGACGACAAGGGGCCATGGGTCTATCAGGTCTTTGAAATAGTATCCATTGAAAAGATCCCAGAGGGGAAAAAAATTCCAGTTCCTAAAGTAACAGCCGCATCAGTCATGGTAGCTTCTGAGATGTTGAAGAATGGCTTTGTGCTTGGAAAGGGTATGGGTGCCTCGCTGCAGGGCATCGTACAACCGGTTTCTCTTCCTAAGAACCTGGATATATTTGGTTTGGGATTTAACCCCACAGTGGCCGACGTGAGAAGGGCTAGAAAAATGAAACAAAGGGCATGTGTCCTTCCGAAGACTATCCCGCGTCTATCCAGATCATTTCTCAGGCTCGACACCAAGAAACGCCCAGCAACAACAGTTCCCAATTCGGTGGTTGGTCCTGATAAGGAGTTGCTTGAAAGGTTTGAGAAATTATTCGACGAGGTGACTATGGTGGAAGCTGGAGAGGGTTCTAGCAAGGCGGATGTGCAATTTGTTGGGCCCAATTCAAAGATTAACAATTGGGAAGCTACTCCTCTCCCCACTAGGAAGGAGTTTTGGTAGTTTGCTTTGATTTTCTTTCAGTTTATCTAGATTATTCCAGGGTTGTAATTCAGATTCTATGTTCCGTCCATTTGGATGTATAAACCTTGTTATCTTTCAATTTCAATGAAATACAATTTCTCTTTTTCATCATTCCTGATAGTTTTTATTTTTGCTTTTCTTTTAATTTCTTGTACAGTTCTTTTTATGTTAGTTTCAATGACATGACATGCATGAGGAATCTTCGGCCCAGTCTTAAAAGCCAATCTAATTCCGAAATAATAATTCAAGAAATAGAATGTGATTATGGATTAGAATACGATGAGGATGAGACCTTTGAAGAGATTAGTAAAGAATTAAGCCATTTTGAAGAAAAACTCAAGCCTAACCTGAGTGATACAGAAGCAATCAATTTAGGGGACCCAGATAATATCAGAGAAACTAAGATAAGTGTCCATGTTGAACCGCAAATAAGGGAAAAGATAATCAAAACATTGTTTGAGTACAAAGATATTTTTTCATGGTCCTATGATGACATGCCGGGTCTAAGCACTGACTTGGTGGTTCCCAAATTGACCACTGACTCGGCATTCCCCCTGTCAAGCAGAATCTGAGGAAATTTAAAACTGATATGAGTGTAAAGATCAAAGAAGAGGTCACCAAACAGTTTGATGCAAAAGTCATTCGGGTCATGCGGTATCCCACTTGGTTAGCCAATGTTGTGCCTATGCCAAAGAAGGATGGTAAGACTAGGGTGTGCGTTGATTACCGTGATCACAACAAGGTGAGTCCAAAGGATAACTTCCCACTGCCGAACAGCCACATATTGATTGATAATTGTGCCAAACATGAGATTGGTTATTTTGTGGATTGTTATGTGGGCTATTACCAAATCTTAATGGATGAGGAAGATGCAAAAAAGATGGCATTCATCACGCCATGGGGAACATACTGCTACAGGGTCATGCCTTTCGGCTTGAAAAATGCTAGGGCAACCTACACGAGGGCAATGACAACCATATTCCACGACATGATACACAGGGAGATCGAGGTTTATATGGATGATGTAATTGTAATGTCCATGAAGCAGTCTGACCACGTCAGAGATTTGAGAAAGTTCTTTGAAAGGCTTCGCATGTACAATCTGAAGCTCAATCCGGCAAAGTGCGCGTTCGGTGTACTGTCTAGAAAATTGTTGGGATTCATAGTCAACAGCTGAGGTATCGAATTGGACCCATCAAATATTAAAGCTATCCAAGAGTTTCCACCCCCGAAGAACAAGACTGAGGTGATGAGTCTGTTGGGGAGATTGAATTACATCAATAGGTTTATTGCTCAGCTCATGACAACTTATGAACCGGTCTTCAAGTTGTTGAAAAAGGATGTTGCGGTCAAGTGGATGGAGGAATGTTAAGAAGCATTTGATAAGATAAAGGGGTACTTGTCAAACCCACCTATGTTGGTCCCACCAGAACCGGGGAGACCTTTGATTCTGTATTTGACGGTCTTGGACAATTCATTTGGCTGTGTATTGGGCCAGCATGACATCACTGGTTGGAAGGAGCAGGCCATATATAATCTCAGCAAGAAGTTCACATCTTACGAGGTTAAGTACACTCATCTTGAGAGGACATGTTGCACCCTAACTTGGGTAGCACAGAAGTTGAAACATTATTTGTCATCTTATACTACTTAACTCATCTCTCACCTAGATCCGTTGAAGTATATCTTTCATAAGCCTATGCCCACAAGGAGGCTCGCAAAGTGGCAAATCTTGCTCATAGAATTTGACATCATCTATGTGACTCGGACTGCGATGAAAGCACAAGCATTGGCTGACCATTTGGCTGAGAATCCAGTGGATGAAGAATATGAACCTTTGAAGACTTATTTCCTTGATGAAGAGGTGATGCACATTGATGAGTTGGAACAGGTTGAAAAACCAGGATGGAAACTTTTCTTTGATGGGGCCGCTAACATGAAAGGCGTTGGGATAGGAGCGGTAATATTTCTGAAATAGGGCATCACTACCCTGTTACGGCTCAGCTTCGTTTCTACTGTACTAACAACATGGTTGAGTATGAGGCGTGCATTCTAGGTTTGAGGTTAGTTGTGGACATGGGTGTCCAGGAAGTCTTGATCTTGGGGAACTAGGACCTTCTGGTACACCAGATTCAAGAAGAATAGGAAATAGTGGATTTAAAGCTCATATCGTACCGACAATGTTTGCATGATCTTTGTCAACGGTTTTAATCAATATAGTTCAGGCATATTCCAAGGATTCACAATGAGGTTGCTGATTCTTTGGCTGCTCTGGCGTCGATGTTACATCATCCAGATAAGGCTTATGTGGACCCTTTGCAGATTCGGGTCCATGATCAACATGCTTACTGTAATGTGGTAGAAGAAGAGCTTGATGGTGAGGCTTGGTTTCATGATATAAAGGAATATATCAGGATGGGGGTGTATCCAGTATAAGCCACAGGTGATCAAAAGAGAACAGTTAGGCGGTTGGCAATCAGCTTTTTCTTCAGCGGAGGGGTTTTTGTACAAAAGGACTCCAGATTTAGGATTGTTGAGATGTATAGATGGTAGAAAGGCCATAGCTATTGTGACCGAAGTACATTCTAGAGTCTGTGGACTGCACATGAGCGGGTACGTGCTGGCAAAGAAGATTCTCCGATCAGGTTATTATTGGCTCACCATGGAGCGAGATTGTATTAATTTCATGCGCAAATGTCATCAGTGCCTTGTGCATGGAGATTTGATTCATTCTCCACCATCTGAATTACACACAATGTCTGCACCGTGGCCTTTGTCGCGTGGGGCATGGATGTCATTGGGTCAATTGAGCCATCAGCATCGAATGGGCACATGTTCATTCTAGTGGACATCGACTATTTCACCAAGTAGGTAGAGACCAAAACGTTCAAGTCTGTAACCAAGAAAGCGGTGGTTGATTTTGTGCACTCAAATATCATTTGTTGGTTTGGGATACCAAAGGTGATCATTACCGACAATGGAGCTAATCTCAATAGTAATATGATGATAGAGGTATGTCAGCAGTTCAAGATTATCCATCGCAATTCCACCCCTTACCTCCCCAAGGCAAACAAAGAAGTTGAGGCGGCCAACAAGAATATAAAGAAGATACTTCTGAAAATGGTGGAGGGTTCTAGACAGTGGCATGAAAAGCTGCCTTTTGCATTGCTGGGTTATCGCACTACTGTTCGTACTTCAGTAGGGGCAACTCCTTATTTGCTGGTGTATAGCACCGAAGCAGTGATACCCGCAGAATTGGAAATCCCATCCTTTCGAATTGTTGCGGAGGCAGAAATCGATGGTGATGAGTGGGTCAAAATCCACCTGGAACATTTGAGTTTGATCGATGAGAAAAGATTGGCAGCAGTGCATCATGGCCAATTGTATCAACAGAGAATGGCAAGAGCATATAATAAGAAGGTGCGTCCACAGAAGTTTGAAGTGGGTCAGCAAGTGTTGAGACGTATCCTTCCATATCAGGCTGAGGCCAAAGGCAAGTTCGCCCAAAACTGGCAAGGGTCGTTCATCGTAACTAGAGTGTTGTCAAATGGCGCTTTATATTTATCAGACATAGAAGGCAAGTGTATAGAAATGGCCATCAATTCTGATGCGGTCAAGAGATACTATGTATGATTTTTTTTGGTTAAATTGTATTTGTTTGTACTTGGCATATTTTGAAGACTGGAATGACGAAGGCATTTTATTATGCTATCTAAACACTTTATCCTTTGTCACCCCCTTTGAGCCTTATTTATTTTCTTTCATACCCCTCTTTCGGAATTAGTAGCAGAGATCAGAAGCACAAGCGTGAAAGATAAGTAAAGGAAAAAGAGAGGAAAAAAAGAATTAAAAGAGAAAAGAAAAAAAAAGAAAAAGAAAGGAGAAAAAGAAAAAAAGAGAAAAAAAGAGCAACAAAACAACAAAAAAGAAAAGGAAAGAAAAAGAGAGAAATAAAAGAAAGAGATAAGAGAAAATCACAACAACAAAGCAATTTCTATGACATGAACTACGTTCGACTTGATTCCTTTTAAGGATACGTAGGCAGCCTCACATTTCGGTCCCATCAAAATAAAAACCCAAAAGTCCCCAAGCAAGAAACTTGGGCAGAAGTTGTGGTTGTTGTAGGAAATCTGATTCTTAAAGTTGTAATTTTGAACCCATTCGAATTGTTTTGAGCCTTTTTTATACCTTTTCTTTATAACCCTGTCCAAAAGCCCGCGTTACGATCCAAAGAAAGACCTTCTGATCAGTCTTTGAGAAATGCCAAGTCGAGCAAGTGGAGGTGATTCATGTCAGGGGAAACACTCTGGTCCGAGTGAGGAAAATGTAAAATGAGAGAGTCTTATTGGTGAAAATCCTCACAGGCACCGTAAGGTGACGGGAGCTGAGAGAAATAAAAATGAGAGAGTCTTATTGGTGAAAACCTTCACGGGCACCGTAAGGAGATGGGAGTTGAGAGAAATAAAAATGAGAGAGTCTTATTGGTGAAAACCTTCACGAGCACCTTGAGGCAAAAAGTAAGTTGAGATATGAACAAATGAGAGAGGTCTGTTGGTGAAAAACCTTCAGGGCACAACATGATGAACAAGGTCAAGGTTAGGTTGAAGAAATCAGGTTATGGAAATTCTGGGGAAACAAAGTATGGCAACTGAAAGTTCATTGGTTGGACAGATTCGGCCGATTAATCCGAAATTCATGTCATGATCATTGGTGCTAGCCGCCCCACTCAGATAAGTCTCTTTTCTTTCCCCCTTTAGATAGTCATCCATTTTTGGATTTCCTTTATCCTTAACTCTCAAAGTCATTACATTTCATATTTTTTAGGGTTTATTTCTCTAAGATGTTTCAATGTCAGTCTTGTTCAAAGAAAATAAGAAAGGATTTCAAAGCTCACTACCAACTTCCAAAATTGCAAAGCACAGTGTGGCCAAAACATACCAAAGATAGCATTATGTAAAGTGGGATTTAAGGAGTCACCGGAAGTTTCATCGGTGGAATGATTTGGTAATTTCATGGGAGATGCAAAGATTTAGATAAAGGGGTCAGATATGTAAAACAATGATTCGGGTATAGAGCACTCAATCATCCAAGGTCATGGGGTTTGAAAGTCAGGCAGAAAGTCAAGCGGTTCAGGGCCAGTTCGGGGAAGCAAGTCTAAACAAAACACGACAATAGAGAGACCTTCAGCAAGAATGCCATCAACTAACCACCGTATTTTAAACTGACAGGATTTTCTTTGATTGAAACAGGGGAAGAAAATTTTGGTTATTTCAGAGAAATCCTCCGCAGGGGAAAGGCAAGCACCAGATAGGTTTGATTTTTGATTCCTAGGACCCGCCTGGATAATGGGATTTAATTTGAAGTTTTGAGGACCCTTCTGGAAAATGAGAACTAGTTTAAATTTCAAAAGAATCATGAGTAGTATAATTTAGCATAAATATACCCCAAAGGAATATAAGTTAGCTTCAAAGTTTGCATGTTTAAGATAGGATTCAATTAGGATTTTTCAGGACCCTACTGGAAAATGGGACCTAGTTTAAATTCAAAACAGTCATGAGTATTAAAATATAGCATAAATGTACCCCAAGGAATATAAGATGATTTTAAAGATCGCATGTTGGAGATAGGATTCAATTAGGAGTTTTTCAAGACCCTCATGAACAATGGGACTTAGCTTTAATATTGTTATTAGATAACAAGATGTAGAAAAAAATAATACCTTTAGAAGATATAACTTAGATGTAAAATTGTTGTTTAATTAAGAGTTGTCAGGACCTTCCTGGATAATGGGGAGTAGTTTAAGACCCTCTTAGATAACAAGATTTAGCGAAAGTCACACCTTCGGAAGATATAACTTAGATTTTAAATTGTCGTTTAATTAAGGGTTGACAGGACCCTCCTGGATAATGGGGTGTAGTTTTAAGATCGGCTTAGATAACAAGATGTAGCAAAGGTAATACCTTTAGGAGAGATAATTTAGATTTAAAACTATCGTTTAACTAGGAGTTGTTAGGACCCTCCTGGATAACGGGATCTAGCTTTCAAATTCTTAGTAATATTTGGTAATATGATTCAGTTTAACACTCACATATGTGCCCAGCTACCAAACTGGGGCAGGAAATTTTCTTTGTTTTGTCTATTTTTGTTGAAATTAGGTACCCACTTGGAGAACAAGGAGAAACAGTTCAAGTTCAACAGTCAGACGCCCACCTGGAGAGCACAGGAATACATTTCATGTTCAGCAGTTAGGCGCCCACATGGAGAGCACGGGAATACAATTCAAGTCAGCATTCAGGCGCCCACCTGAAGAGCACGGGAATACAATTCAAGTTCAACAGTCAGGCGCCCACCTGGAGAGCCCGGGAATACAATTCAAGTTCAACAGTCAGGGGCCCACCTGGAGAGCACGGGAATACAATTCAAGTTCAGCAGTCAGGACCCCTCCTAGAGGGAGCGAGAATAAAATTCAAGTTCAGCAGTCAGGCGCCCACCTGGAGAGCATGGGAATACATTCAAATCTAGAAGACAAGTGCCCACCTGGAGAGCACGCAAATACAATTCAAGTTCAGCAATCAAGAGCCCACCTGGAGAGCACGGGAATACAGTTCAAGTTCAACAGTCAGGATCCTACCTAGAGAGCAGAGGAATACAGTTCGAGTTTAGCAGTCAGGCGTCCACCTGGAGAAAGGGAAAGCATCTCAAAGTACAATATGAGTTCAGCAATCAGGCGTCCACCTGAAGAAAGGGAAAACATCTTAGATTACAATTCAAGCCGGCAACAAAAGGATTTCACCGGGAGAATACAAGTCAACAAGGCAACAAGAACCACAAAAGCAAGTTTGAATATATAGATAGGATTCTTGTAATGCATAGATCATAGCCTAGTCTAGCTTCTTTTTATTTTGACATGGTGTAATAAGGGGTTCAGTAGCAGTAGCAACAGCAACAGTGAAATCACAGCTTCATGGTAGTCCCAGCTACCAAACATTCCCGAACTACACTGACCTGATTCCTTTATAGCCAAGTATATGTAGGCAACCTCAAAAGTAGGGTGCGGTTAAATATTTCAAAAATGTTTCCCACGGGGTATTCAAGCGGGCAAAAATCGCTCGTATTCGCTCACTTTATCTTTGCACGAAAACTCTTCATGTTTCCGAGCAAAGAGGGCAGCTGTGAGCACGTGATTTTTGCCCCTATATGAATCACTCCCACAAATTCAAAACAAAATAATTTCTTTCATTATTTGCAATTTTATGGCATTTTTCTGTCAAGTGTTTGCATTTGTCTGTGCACGTTTATTTTATTTAGTTAATGAAAAATACAAAAATATGTTGCATGTACATTTAGGATATAAATTTATATTTTTGAGAATTAATTAGTAATTAAGTTATTTTATAAAAAAGGAAAATCACAAAAATAGTTTAATTTGCACCTTTTAATTTTAACTTTGATTTTGAGTAGCTTTTCTTTTAATTAGTTATGATAATTATCATTTAGGTTAATTAGTATTTTTTTAGTTTAATTAGGTTCTAGGAATTAATTTGGATTTTTAATTTAAAGAAGGAAAAGGAATTTGAGGGAAAAATGAAAAGAAAAGGAATTAAAATGAGACGAATTCAGTTTTGGGCCTGTCTTAATGAGAACCCACCATCCCAAGTCATTTCTCCTCCAAAACCCGACGAAACCAAGCCCAAGTTCACCCATAACACGGTCCGTCTTCACCCCAACCCCCAAACGACCCCGTTTAATTAAATAATGATCCCAACCATCGAGGTTTCTCGATCAAACGGCTAAAAATACGGGAGCCCTTAATATATCAGTGTCCGAATTGACCCCTCCCCCCATATCTCATCTCTCGCAAAACAACCCTTCAGAGACTCTTGCAAAACCCTAGCCTCCCCTGATTCCCACCTCAGAAACTCGGCGACGCCAATGCCATTCCTGACCAAATTAACACCCTGAAACCCCCTTCTTCCCCTCACTCCAAATATCCAATTCACTTCCCTCGAATCACCATGATAGTCCTCGAATCTTGAATCTAGTTTAACCCTAAAATTTCGGATCTTTCCAATTGAAGTGTTCGTCGAAGTTTTGGGTTCATTCTGAGGTTATTCACGTGTTTTTGGTGAAAAAACACATGCTTAACCTCAGATTGAACCAAGATTTGAGAGTTTGAGGGTCCTCGCTATTTTTTTTGTCTGGCGCATTTTGTTAGGTATTTTTCTTGTTTTGTTATCTTTTCTTTAATGTTTATGTCTGATTCTCTATTTCTTCTGATTTCTTTTTCTGTATTCTTGTTAGTTTCTTAAGGGACATTTTTATAGGCATGATAATTCATATATCTTAGTCCATTCATGCTTTAATTAGGTTGGCTTCTGTAATGATCCGACCGGTCATTTTGAGCTCTAGCGCGTCGTTCAGCAGTCAGAGGCCATGATTTGCTTCATTTCAGGTATTATGACTTGTACACACAGTCAGAATCGAATTTTGGGAAGTTCAGAGTTTATTTGGAAAGAGAATTCTCATTTCGGAAGCTTAAAGTTGAAAGAATTAACTAAGATTGGATTTTTTACTAAACGACCTCGGAATCAGGATTTGAAGTTTCCAACAGGTTTGTATGATGATTCCAGACTTGGGCGTATGCCCGAATCGGGTTTTGGATGACCCGAGAGTGTTTATGCGCCCATTGTGGAAGTTAGCATTTTGGAAGAAATTTTATAAGTTTGTCTTGAAGTGCATTTTAGTTTTATCGATGTTCGTTTGGGATTCTGAGTCTGGGAATAGCTCCGTATGGTGATTCTGGAATTGGAAGTGCGATCGGAAGTGAATTCGGAGGTTCGTAGGTCATTTTTGAGCCATTTGGCTAAAGATAGAAATTTGAAGGTTTTTGATAAGTTTGAACGGATGTAGACTTTTTGATATCAGGGTCGGAATCTGATTCCAAAAGTTGGACTAGGTCCATAATGTTGAATATGACTTGTGTGCAAAATTTGAGGTCAATCGGACGTGATTTAATAGGCTTCGGCATCGAAACTAGAAGTTTGAAGTTCAAAAGTTCTTAAAGCTTGAATTGGAGGTTGATTCATTATTTTAGCGTTGTTTGATGTGATTTGAGGCATTGAGCAAGTCCGTAATGTGTTATGGGACTAAGTGGTATAATTGGTTTGGTTCCCGCGGGCCTCTGGTGGATTCTGGATGATTAACAGATCGAATTTGGAGTTTGGAAAAAGGCTGAACTGTTGGTTGATGTTATAACCACACCTGTTAGAATTGGGAAACAAGTACGGAGCCACAGAAGCGGCCACAAAGCCGCATATGCGGGATTTGGTAAAGGGAACTGGGACCGCAAATGCGGTTAGGGTGCCGCAGATGCGGGACCGCACCTGCGGTAGGCAGGGCGCAGAAGCAGAAAAGGGCGGCCTAGGGAGGACCGCAGAAGCGGTATTTTGAATCGCACCTGCAGAACCGCAGAAGCGGTCAAGGGACCGCAGGTGCGGAAATAGCTGAGGCAGTGAGGTCTTTTAAAAATCGGGGGTTGGGTTCATTTCAACCCCATTTTCTTCCATTGGAGCCGATTGGGAGCAACTTTGAGGTGCCATTTTCATCACTTGTAATGTGGTAAGTAATTTATGCTAGCTTTGAGTATATACAAGGTTTATATATGGATTTATACTTGGAAAATTGTGGAAAACTTGAGGTTTGAGGGAAAACCTAGAAAACTAGTATTCTTGTATTTTGACCATAATTTTGGGTATGGAATTTAGAGGAAATCATATATTTGAGTTCGTGAGGCCATGGGTAATCTTTATCTTCAATAAAATTCGGATTCCGGGCACGTGGGCCTGAGGGCATTTTTTTTAACTTTTCGATCGGGGTTAGGAATTGTTATAAATTGGATTATAATGAGTACCTTAGCGTATATTAATGGATTTACATAATTATTGGCTAGTTTTGGAGCGTTGTACATCGATTTGAGTCTTCGGAAGGGCGTGGAATGGCGGTTATGGATCTTCGGAGCGAGGTGAGTCTCCTTTCTAACGTTGTAAGAGGAAATTGTCCCCATAGGTGAGTTAATTGGTTATGTGCTCCTATTTGTGGGGGCTACGTACGCACGAGGTGACGAGAGTACGTGCGTAGCAACTATTATGCTATTGTCCGGGTAGTCTAGGACCCAAAAGCATGCTATACTTGGAATAATTGCAATCTTATTGATAGTTTGTACTGCTTAAATCACATCAAATTAGTAAATGAATTTCTAAAAGGGGTTTAAACTTCATTTTCTTAAATTATTAAAGAGAATTGGCCTTTATTTGGATAATTTCTCCATGTTGACTTCTTGATTGACTGTCTGTTTGCATGTGTTTATTTTTGGAACGGGCCGAACGCCTCAGTAAATTAAATAGATGCATCTATAGGCGCGTCGTCAACCCTCGGCAAGTGCATAATTTATTTCTGTTGGATCGGGCCGTCGCCTCGGCATAATATGCGCATGCTTGCTTTGCTTGCCTTGAGACTTATTGAAGGCGATGTTGCCTTTCATGGCCCGTTGTAAACTAATAAAGATAATGAAAAGTAAATTATGAAAATCCTTTATTATTTGTTAAAGGTGTTTACCTGTTTTATAGCTTTGTGTGTTAGGACTGCTATATAAATCCATGATCTCCGCACATTTTTACTATATTATTATTTGACCACTAGCAAGTGTTGAAGTCGACCTCTCATCTCTACTTCTTCGAGATTAGACAGGATACTTGCTGAGTACACATTGTTTTCGTACTCATACTACACTTGCTGTGCATTTTTGTTGCACAGGTTTATGTGTAGCTTAGTGGCATAGTGGCATGGTTGACACGGAGACTAGGTGAGCTGTATTTCCTCGAGGTGACCTGCATCTAGTATAGTCTCCCTCAAGGTTTATTTATTTTCTGTCCAACTGTATTCCGGACAGCTGTTGTACTTTATTCGATTTTTCTTAGAAATTGCTCATGTACTTGTGACATCGGGTTCTAGGATGTAATTTGGTCTATTCAGAAGTTTTAATAGTTGTTAAAGGTTTCATTATTTATTTAGAGGAATTTTCTCCGTATTATTTTAGATGTATAAATGAAGGTTTTTGGAAATATTTAAACGAGAATTTAATTACGTATTTTGGTTGACTTGCCTAACAGTGGTTTCCGGCACCACCACGACCCACGATGGATTTTGGGTTGTGATAGCTTCAATGTGTTAACTCTGTTAGTTTTAGTTTGTTAATTGAATTTTTGAAATTGATTCAAATTGCTTTAGGTTTTGTTTTTCTTCAGTTACATTAGTTTCTGATTATATTTGGGCTCAGGGTCCATGCTTTAGGTTCAGAATCTTGGTTTGGGGTTGGATTTCGAGTGAATTCAGCCCAGGATCAATTTGACCCATACCTGTTTGGGCTATTTGGTTAATTAACATGGTTTCAAGGTTAGTTTGGGAAGCTTGGAGTAGGAATCTTTTGGTAACTGATTGAGAAGCTTCTAGGAAGCTAGGTGGGGGATTTAAATGGATTTTCAGATTTTTAACTAAGGCTATCTAGGCAAAAACAAAATTGAAAAAAGGCCTAATTGCAAAGCTAAACTTTTCTAGGCTGCCCTACTTCCCTTGCCTATAAAGGCTCACTTTCTTGCCTTTCAAGGGAGACCTAAGAGATAAAAGTCCACAAAATACCAAACGGCAAGAAATTCTACTATTCCATTGAGCTTTAGTAATTTTCTGATTCTTTGAACTTCTGAAAATAATAGTGCTTCATTAATGGGATTTGAGATGGGTTGATATTAGTCTTGAAAAGTTTTTGGGATTAAGTTGTGTTGAAGTTTTCACTGTTCCATTGATTTCTTTTGTTGATTTCTGAAATTTTCAAGTTCTGAAATATTTTCTGGTTAATTTGAGATTGAGTATGAATTGATTTGGGGTTTGAAACTGGTTCGAGATTGGGTTCTGGGGTCTGCTGTGCATCACTTGTTTTGAGTTGGGTTTTGCTGATTATTGCTTGAATCTGGGTGTTGTGCTACTGATCCTGCATTGCTTTGGTTTCCATCTTATTTCCAGGTACACACTGTAAAGCTCTATTGATTGTGAATGTTGGATTTGAAGAAATGAAATGAAAAGCAGGAAGATTAAAGCATAGTGTTAACCTATTTATGTTTCAGCGATAGTTCTCTTTAATGTTTTGTTTCTGCAAAATTAGCTCTTGTTACTGGAATATTAACATGAAACTGCTAGAACTGTTGAATCAAAGGTTGATTTGGTTGCTTATGGATTCTGGACTTCGTTTAGTTTTGCTGAAGAATAAAGTTACTTCAGCTCTGTTTTCCTTTCAAATCTGTTAGAGGTTGAGCCTTAGATTGTCGCTTATGCTAATTTAACCAAGTTGGGCTTTGTATGCATGTCTAGTTTTGGCAAGTAGGTTTAGAGTTACATCTATTGTATTGCGGGTAGATTCAAATAAATTTGGAATGTGAGTCATGATTACCACAGTGCTTCCTTGATTTTGAGAAACTTTGAATTCAGAATGTTGGCCTATGTGTTTTATGCCTTAATAGTTAAAAACTCAAAAGCAAACATATTAGGCTTAGCTTCATATCTTTTGTGATATAACTGATAGGCATTATGTGTGGTAAAATAATTGTTGGTTTGGAATGATTGAATTATAACGTTTGACCCAGGCAATGAGGGCTTAACGTTGGGTCTCCTATGTTGTACTTGGGCTCATTCTGGGCCCAGGTCCGAAAATATTCACCACAGAGATTTGGACTTGTTCCACCTTCATGGACTCATCTTCCACTATTTATTGTGTTGGCCGAAGCCTCTTGTTTAAGTAATTGATTTTCTTTATGTAAGCTTTCTGAACAAACTCTTAATTTCATTTAGCATTCAATAGGTTAGGCAAAGTTTATTAGTTAGAATGCATCGTAAATGACTATTAAAATAAGAAATATGCAGCACTTTTACACTAACCTTCTACCGTTAAGTGCGGGTGGTTAACCTGAAACATGAATTGAGTTCTCATTTTATCTAGTTTTATTATCTAGTGAGGGGTTCCATTCAAAACCAATAACAATTGATGGCCCTCATGAGTTAGCTTAAAAACCCTTTAGTTAGAATGAATTGAGGTGCGCCATGCCAAACAAAAATAACAATTGCATGGCCCTCGTTATAATTAATTTTGATTTATCCTTAGAAATTGTGACGACCCGGCCCGTCGTCACGTGAGTTACCTCCCCGTTTTCCCCATATTATGTTCCTTTATGATTTAATGTCAGTATTAGAGTTGATCGGGTGTAATCGAGTTGGTTTTAGTTGGGGATGAGGCACATAGCCTCTTAGAAGGAATCTTGTTTTAGAAAAATCAACCGAAAGTTGACTATGTGGTTGGAGGGCTCGGATGTGAATTCTGGTGATTCGGTTAGCTTCGAGGGATGATTTGTGACTTAGGGGAGCGATCGGAATTGAATTTGGAGGTCCGGTGTAGAATTAGGCTTGAATTGGCAAAGTTTGAATTTTGGCGGATTCCGGTTGACAGGCGAGATTTTGATCCGCGGTTCGGAATGGAATTCCGAGAGTTGCGGTAGCTTCGTTAGATGATTTTGGATATGTCTGCAAATTTTCAGGTCATTCGGACGTTGTTTGGTCAGGTTTTTGACCGAATGTGAGTTTCGAAAGTTTAAAGAAAATTTAAGCTTGAATCTGTGGTAATTTGATGATTCTTGTGTTGTTGTATGTGTTTTTATGATTGGAACAAGTTCATATGATGTTTCGGGGTATGTTGGTGTCTTTGGTTGAGGTCCCGGGGGGGCTCGGGATGAATTTGGGTGGTCAAACGGACCAAGTTTGGTTATTAGAAGCTGCAGATTTGCAGCAGTTATTGCAGAAGAAATTTGGCCTATGCAATCGCAGGCACTGAGAGCGATCACATAGCACTGGGCAGTAAAGCATCGCGATCGCAGGGTAGTTTCCACATTCGCATAAGAGGAATTCAAGGGCAGCTTGATTTGCACTACGCGTTCGCATAGTTCATGGACGCGATCACGTAGGGTTGGGAAAATTGAGTATCGCGATCGCCTAGACCTTGTCGCGATCGCATCGAATGTTTTTGAGTTTCAAAAAAATTGTTCATCGTGATTGCATGCCTGGGGCTGCGATCGCATAGAGTAAAATCTGGGCGAACAGAAGGCTTTTAATGAAAATTTCAGTCGCGAACCCATCATTTTTTTCTCCATTTTTGCACTACCTTGGGGAGCTTGTTGATAGAATTTGAAGGGGATTTCGACGGGAAGTGATTGGAGGTAAGTCTCGTGGTCTAGATACGTCATTTAATCGAAGAATCATCCATTAATTCTCTGAATTTGGGTATAAAATTGAAGAAGTTAGGGCTTGGTTTTTGGTAGTGTAAAATTTGATTTTGAAGGGGCAACTGAACTACGATTTTGATAAACTTAATATGTACGGACTCGTGGCGAGACGAGGATTCCAAAAATGTAAATTTCATAATTTTTCGTGAAGCGGGCCCGGGGCTCGGGTTTTGCCAACTTCGTGTTTTTGAGTGTTTTTCGAGTTCTTTCAATTGGGTTATGTCCCATTAGCTTATTATAATCTATTTCTTGTGGTTTTGATCAGATTCGACACTCAAGGAGATCGATTTGCGAGGAAAGCGCAAGGCGAGCTAGGATTTTGGCCGATTTGAGGTGAGTAATGGTTATGAATGATATACTGAGGGTTTGAAACCCCGTATTTGCACTATACGGTGCTATGTTGAGATGAAACACGCGTCGTATAATGAGCGTGGTGATATTACTGCTGGGGATCCGGACTTGGTACTTCCCGATTGATGGCTTACTATACTTCTTGACTGATGATGAGTTTATATCCGTATATTTTGGGCTAGTTGCCATGTTTGGGCCTTGGGACGATCTGTAGAACCCTTAGGGGAGCCTGTTGAGCTAATTGACCACACTTTACCTGTTGAACACATACTCTCAGTTATATCCTTAACTGTAAAACATAATATGAACTGATATTAGCAAATTGCACTCTAAATGAGTAATACCTAGGGTTGAATACCATGTCTTAGCTGAGTGGGCCGAGAGGCCAGGTCTATATTGACTGAGAGGGGTCAAGGACCCCATAGTAAGGGTACTTGATATATACCGGATCGGGCTGCACGCCGCAACAGTATATACATATACATGTATTGGATCGGACTGCATGCCGCAGTAGCACATATATATATATATATATATATATATATATATATATATATATATATGGATCGGACTGCACGCCGCATTGATATATTATATGGACCAGACTGCACGCCGCAGTATTATGGCGCTTGGGCTGAAGGAGCCCCTCCGGAGTCCGCACACACCCCCAGTGAGCGCAGTCGACCATTATATTGGATCGGGCTATACGCCGCAACATTATATATATTATATCAGATCGGGCTGCACGCCACAGCAGTGTTAGTAAGGATCGGGCTGCGCGCCGCAGCAGTGTTTGTAAATTGTTGGACAGTAGGAGATTGTTACCAGATTCTCCTGTTTAGCAAATGTTACTGCCCTACTGTTATTTATAGAACTATGTAGTGTTCTTGCAAGATTTCTTATTTTCAGTTGTTATTTATTGCTATTACTAACTGAGTTGGAGTACTCACTTTACTCCCTGCACCTTGTGTGCAGATACAGGGATACCGGGGTCTAGCTGAGATTATTTGTTGTTGCCCGAATCAGTGTCGGAGTTTTCGAGGTATTTGTCGGCGTCTGCAGGACCCGTTTTCTCCTCTTGTTATTTTACTTTACTCCTGCACTAGACTTGTTATGTATAGGATGATATTCTGTTGTATCTAGAGGCTCAGACTTGTGCCGCTAGATCTATTGGGTTGTTATTACTGTTATGTCGGTTTCCGCATTATCTTATTATTAACAAATCCAGGATTTTACGCTTAAATTGTTATTTCACGTTTAATAATTGGAAGGGAAATGTTCAATGGTCGGGCTTGCCTAACAAGGTGTTGGGCGCCATCACGATCGGGGTTTGGGTCGTGACAAGTTGATATCAGAGCCTAGGTTATCAGGTCTCGCAAGTCATGAGCCAGTTTAGTAGAGTCTCGCAGATCGGTACGGAGACATCTGTACTTTTCCTTGAGAGGCTGCAGAACCTTTAGGAGAAACTTCATATTCTTGAAATTCTTGTCGTGCGACTTTGTTGATCTGAGAACTAAACTCTTGTATTCTATTCTCTCGCAGATGGCGAGGACACGCACTACCGGACGTGGTGGATGACCACCAGTGCCACCCACTAGAGGCCGTGGACGCGGCCGTAGTCGTGGTCGAGGCAGAGCAGCCGGGGCAGCCCCAGACCCACCAGTTGCCCCCATTCAGGATCAGCCTCCAGCTATAGAGACTCCAGCAGCACCTACTCAGGCACCAGCTGTGCCTATCGTTATTCCAGGTCTTCAGGAGGCCCTAGCTCAGATTTTATCGGTTTGCACTGGCCTGGCTCAGGCAGTCTCGGCCACTACCGCAGCAGCTACATCTCAGACCGGGGGTGGTCATCAGACCCCTACAACTCGCACTCCTGAGCAGGTAGTGCAGGGTTTGCAGACACCAAAGGCGCCACCAGTTCAGCAGGTTTCCCCAGTTCAGCCGGTTGTTCCGGTTCAGGGTGATAGGGTCCCAGTGATGCCAGACGACGAGCAGCGTCGTCTTGAGAGGTTCAGCAGGCTTTCACCTCCTATATTCAGTGGTATTCCAGGTGAGGACGCCCAGGGTATTCTCGACAAGTGTCGACGTATGCTCCATACAACAGGGATCCTAGAGTCGAGTGGGGTATCATTTACCACCTTTCAGTTCTCAGGAGCAGCCTTTACATGGTGGGAGGCATATGAGCGCCGCAGGCCGGCGGGTGCAGCACTATTGTCATGGCAGGATTTCTCCACAATATTTCTGGAGAAGTGGGTACCACGGTCGCAGAGAGAGGAGCTGCATAGGCAGTTTGAGTGGCTTTGTCAGGAAGATATTCTGTGACACAGTATGAGGTGAGATTCTCAGAGTTAGCTCGTTATGCTCCATGGATGGTTCCGACTGATCAGGAGTGAATCAGGCATTTTGTAGACGGACTCATTTATCCCATCCATATTCTAATGACTCGAGAGAGGATCCTGAGCCATACCTTTGAGGATGCAGTGGATATTGCTCGTGATATTGAGATGGCTTACCGTCAGGAGAGACAGGAGAGGGAGGCCAAGAGGCCTCGAGGATCAGGTAGCTTCAGTGGTGCTCCGTCTAGGGGCCAGGTTCAGCAGAGTAGAGGTCGGTCTTCCAGGCCTCATCAGTCAGCGCTCAGAGTATCGTGGGTCATCTTCTGGTCGTGGTTATCAGGGCTCTCAGCAGAGTCAGCCATCTCTTAGTGCACTTCCAGCGCAGAGTTTGTCTCGTGCCCCATCTGTTCAGGGTTCCTCCCGGTCGAGTGCATCTGCTAGCCACTCTGGCGCGAGGGGTTCCCATCAGTCCCAGTTCCCAGCACCCGCGAGTTTTTATGAGTGTGGTGAGTTCGGGCATATGCGGAGGGAGTGTCCCCACCGTGCATCCAGTTCATCTCAGCAGAGAGGCCAGCCCTCATCTTCTGCCCCAGTATCTTCAGCACCCACCCCGCCATCTAGGGGTGAGGGTCAGGCAGCTAGGGGTCGCCCCAGAGGGAGAGGCCGATCGGGTGGTGGTCAAGCCCGATTCTATGCTCTCCAGGGCCGTTCCGATGTTGTTCCTTTGGATGCTGTTATCACAGGTATTATTTCAGTCTGCCACAGTGATGCCTCGATTTTATTTGATCCTGGCTCCATATATTCCTATGTATCTTCATACTTTGCTCATCATTTGGATACGACTCGAGGATGTCTTGCATTACCTGTGCACGTATCTACCCCGGTGGGTGATACTATCATTGTGGACCATGTATATCGGTCCTATCTTATTACTATTGGGGGTCTGGAGACCCGAGTTGACTTACTGCTATTGAGCATGGTTGATTTCGATGTTATTCTGGGCATGGATTGGCTATCTTCGTGCCATGCTATTCTAGACTGTAACGCCAAGACAGTTACATTGGCTATGCTGGGTATTCCGAGGATCGAGTGGCGTGGTACGACTGATTATGTGCCCAGCAGGGTAATCTCTTTCTTAAAGGCCCAGCGAATGGTTGGGAAGGAATGTTTATCATATTTGGCATTTGTGAGAGATGTTGGAGCTGAGACTCCTAGCTTTGATTCTGTTCCCGTTGTGAGGGATTTTCCAGATGTGTTTCTAGCAGACCTGCCGGGCATGGCACCGGACAGGGATATTGATTTCGGTATTGACCTGGTGCCGGGCACTCAGCCTATCTCTATTCCTCCCTATCGTATGGCACCAGCTGAGTTGAAGGAGCTGAAGGATCAGCTTCAGGAACTCCTAGATAAGGGATTTATTCGTCCTAGTGTGTCACCGTGGGGTGCACCGGTCTTATTTGTGAAAAATAAAGATGGCTCAATGAGAATGTGTATTGATTACAGGTAGCTGAACAAGGTGACAGTGAAGAATAAGTATCCACTACCCCGTATTGATGAATTGTTTGATCAGCTCTAGGGAGCGAGGGTATTCTCGAAGATTGATCTTCGATCAGGCTACCACCAGCTGAAGATCAGGGATTCTGATATCATGAAAACAGCTTTCAGGACGAGATATGGGCATTATGAGTTTCTAGTTATGTCTTTTGGGCTGACTAATGCCCCAGCCGCGTTCATGCATTTGATGAACAGCGTGTTCCGGCCGTATCTGGATTCCTTTGTGATTGTGTTTATTGATGACATCCTGGTGTACTCGCGTATCCAGGAGGAGCATGCTCAGCATTTGAGAGTAGTGTTGCAGAGATTGAGGGAGGAGAGGCTCACTACTGAAAAATTGGTCTACGGTAACGGTTGGAAAACCGTTCCCACAGACTACAAAACCGTTGCCATAGGGATATTGGAACGGTTTAAAGACCGTCACATCAGCCGGCGTACCCATAGGTCTACTGGAACGGTTCTTGCAACGGTTTGCATCGCCGTTACAATAGATACGTCTATCGCAATGGTTTTCCCTTTCTCTATTGGAACGATTATTTTTTCAATTGGAACGGTTAAAAACCGTTACTATATTAATTATACAACGGTTTTTAACCGTTACCATATTATTTAAAGCAACACTTATGTAAGCTATTGCTACGGTTATGTTGGATGTAGCCACGGTTTCTTTAGGCTATCGTAACAGTTATATTTGCATTTGGAACAGTTTATGGGACCTATTGCAACGGTTTACATTATCTAATGAAACGCCATTTTTGTTCTATTGCAACGGTTACCTGATACATATAATAAATTATAATAACACTAAAATTTAAATACATCATAAAATGAAACTATTAATAATACAAAATTATCCATAAAGCAAATGTTCTACCCCATGAGTGTATAAGTTTAGTACATTTCAAAAGAGTAAATACGTTTCAAAAATGTTGGTAACAAAAGATTCCTAGAACATTCATCTATAACAATACAAAATTCATTTCAAGTAAGATCAAGTTCTTCATCGTCTTCATTATTAATTTCTTGAACTACTCCACCTACAAAAGAGATAAATAAAGTTATTACCCTTAAACAGAATCCGGTCTAAGAATACTCAAGCATTTAACTGTTTTCGTTCTTCTTTTATTAATCCAACTTATTCATCTCAACAAATTATACGCCACATTATAACAATATGATATTATTACCAATGACCAAGACTTTCAAACTATCAAGCTATGATGGCAAAGTAAAGAATAATGCATAAGAAGAATCACAAATATAATTACAAAATCAACACGAAACTTCAACTATTTGTATCTTCAAGCAGTGAATGGAGTTGCTCCTGCTTTTCGTATTATATCATACAGAATTGGCATAATAAGTTGAGTCGCACCACCACCCATGTTTTGATATATATATGTGTAAAACATTTATTCATCTCCATTCTTTGCGAATTAATTTCCGAAGCATTAAAACAAAAACAGAAGAAGAAAAAAAGGATATTACCATATCCAATCTGCCTTGAACCAAAGCAAAATCCCAACCAAGGAAGGAGGAGAAGTAGAAAAAATAGAAGAACATGTATAACATTTGGTATGTACTGACCTTGATTGTTACTACCAGAAGATGGTCGACTGTTTAGTTGAATAATAGCTTGTTGTGCAGAGGAAGCATCTATAGGTGAACATGCAATGAACAACATCTTCTGTGTCACTTGCTGCACTTGTTCTTGCAATTGAGATCTTAATTCTGATTGTCGTTCTTCATTTGCATTTGCCCTTATATTCAAGACTCTTTTTGTCGTCAACAGGTGTCTTGCCTTTTTATTACTACTACTGTTCAGATTACAACTCTTTCATTTTCCCCTATTCATTTTCTCTCTTTTACTTACTCCATCTTTTCTTTCTTTTTCATTCTCTAGGAAGCTCTACTTGTTGAAGCTTTGTTTCCCCTAATTCCGAAACAGAAAGAGTCATTAAACTTATCGAATTAACTTAACTACACTCATGAGAACCCAATACTAAGAATCTTCTACTGTTTAATACGATATATTCAAGGTTAGCATATTGTTTACAGACTGATGTTAGCGCAATTATCAGTTTTTCCTTTCATTGTCCAAAAACTCATGGAGTTAATTATAAGCAAGTCCAATCCAATTCTTAGCAAGTAATTATCTTTCAATTTCTTCATACTCATAACAACCTCACATGATGTTTTTCCCTTTTTCTTGGTAGCATAACCAAAAAAGTAATCAGAGCAACTTCAATTGAGATGGAATACATATATTCCTTGAAAGACCAGAACGACACATTCGCCGGGGAGGTATCAATAATTTTTCATTTTGTCAATCTGTCGTTAAATAACTAAAAAAGCAAGAGCACATTTTTGTGCAGTTAAATAACCAAAAGGAGTATGAGCAGATTTCTAGTTATACTAATCTCTTCATTGGATGAGACACGATATCATTTTTTACGTGTGTTGCTCATTTCATAAGGTGCTACTCTTTCAAATTCACTACCCTTCAATATGGGGGTTCGACTATTTGAAAAGTAGTAAGATCTTAATATTGATGGTACGCTAGCTGCATATAACTTTAACATAATAGAAAAACATGAAGAACAAATTCAGTGTATAAGGAACTCATCATACCAATGCAAGTTTATATATGTCCTCTAAATGATTTACCTAATTGTCTTTAGTGAAACAGAAAGGCATCCTTTCAGGGTAAATTATTTTAACTTCTATTTTGCAAATCAAGATAATTTCAACAATTACAATGCTAGCGACACCTTCAGACATATATCAATTTTTCTTGATAAGACCTTGATATATGTAATATATATACTCTTTAATTCTGTTCTTCAATTCTTTTTTAGTCAAATTATTCATACAGGTAATATAAACAAAACTAAACAGAAAAAGAATTAACTTACAGTAATTTTGATATATCTAAATTTTTGGATCCATCTCTTCCAATTATTTTTACTCTTAATTTTCACTACCAAATCTCCGAGAGACATCCTCTTGTACTCTCATTATAGATCTGAGTATTCAACACCACAAAACAACATCTCAAACAGTAGATAAATATAAGAACAATATTAACACAAAGATACATTTTAATTGGAAAATATATCACTATTAGGATAAGTTTGTTATATCTTCTCGGCGCCCATGAAATCGACATATTATCTCTTTTTCTTCTCCACTTATTCTAAGGTGAACCACTGAAACTATTTTCGTATTAAAGCCATACTAATCTCAAAAGAATAATAACTAAGATTTTTCCAACAATTACAACTTGAAATGAAACAACCTATACCAACATTCGTATAAAAACTTCTCTGAATAAACAAGCAAATAACAAGATGTATCTAAATGAAACAAAAAAATAACAAGAAAAGAAAAGAGAAATATTTTAAGTAGAAACTAGTCACCATGTCAAAGCCACCCCTTTTAGTCATCTCTACATAGAGAACACACGAATCAAGCTCATTCCCTCCAGTCACATATACCCTTCAACAGAAATTGAATCAAAGATTAAATAAACAGTACCTTTTAAAGTTTGTGTCTAGTGGCAGACCATGTCGCTCTAGCTTAATAAAGTGATTTTAAAATGTATATCTAACTCTACTTATACATAATCCATACTTCTTTTTCCTCTATATGTTATCGAACCCACAAACCCATTGATGAATCTGCCACAGTTTGTCTAAGAGGAAGAATGTAACAAAAATTAAAAAGGGAAAAAAATGCATAAACAAATTAAAAGATATTGTAAGTTGCTTACGTGTACTTTGTACCATGATAGAGTGAAAATCTTGACACACCTTTTATATAGAGTTGAATCATTAATGATGTTCTCATGTGAAGCCAGTGGTGGAGGATACAACTGAACCCCATTTCTGTTACCGGCACCTGCGGGAAGTATAACTTTCTGAGATATGGGGTCAACTTTCCAGCGACTGATTACACATTCAACAAGCTGCAACCTTCGCCGAAAAATAAAGAAACAGTGAACGGAGATAGCTAGTAATGGGTGTAAACTTTGAGGAAAGAGGTTAGTTTAAAAAAGCTTAAGAAACCAAATAGAAAGAGAGAAAGAAGAGACGAATACAAAGATCAAGTTGGTACTTAAATATTTGGAGTTCTTCCAAGCGGTATCAGACTTCAATCAGTCATATGCCATCACACAATTATCAACAGAAATCGGACAATCAAAATATTAAAAATTCAGTTTGTTGATATCAAATGATAAAAAATAGAAGAGTAGTTTATCCGAATACTTGTTTAAAAGGAGATAAATGTCCAAGTGTTAATAATCCTATGGGGATTTCATAGACATTCCAGAACTATATCAAATTACATAGCACTCACATATAAATAGAAGTGCAACCACATTTGAGAGACAAAACTTGTCTTAATGATATCTTGATACCTGTGAATTTTATAGACAAAGTACAAACACATAAATTTCAAGTGATTTAGTAAATAATATAGAAATACTATTGTTGATACATTATTAATCTAACCTACTTAGATGAAGAATAAACTAAATATGGTATTTCAGGATAGGTTTTGCACTTCAATACTTGACAAACAACTGTAGGTTTTTTAGCTCACGATCAAAACAATGCTGAAAATTGCTCAAAAAGTGCAGAAATAGTGCTGAAATTTGCTGAAGCAGTGCAGAAATTTTCAGCCCAAGCTGTGCAGATTTTGCTGTAAAAAACAGCTCAAATCTTGATCACAAACAACTGAACTTTAGACTGTTCAGCAGCTACAAAAATTGGGCAGAAACATCCCAAACTGAACCCTTCTATTTGAGTTGCAGTTGCTGCAGATTTGCAGGGCAGTTCAGCTCACACTTCACAACCTACTGCACCTGGAATTTGTACAGAATCCTCAAGCTGACACAACTTCTCAAACAAGAGAACTAACTTGTCAAAAAAAAAAAACTACAGCTGAACAGATAGAAGTTGCTGCATATTTCTCTTAACCAGTGCATAAAACAAACAACTAACCAGTGCATAAAAGACTGGTGCACATCTGGTAGTCAAACTTAATTCAAACACTTAGAGATTTTATTTTCCAACTCAAAACAGTCCACACTCAAAGGAACAACGTACATGCCACCTTGGAATCCCAGATATCAACTCAGCAAAATAAACATAGAAGCTTCGCAACACTTGAACTCAGCGTGTTCCGAATAGTGAACAAAGGAGACAAGTTTCGGTCACAATCTCAATACCAAAATTGAAGGTTAAATTCCAATTCTATACTCAGAAAAATCAAACTCAACTGAAATTGCTAGTTCGAAGTTAATCAATGAGATCAACACAATTCAAGTTCCAAGAATTGAACTCCAGCAAGTCTAGCAATTCTCACTCACAAATCAGCAGTAACAATATCTCAGTTCAATATGAGGATGGCAACCAGCTTAAGAACTGAGCTCACATTCCTTCTACATATTCATTTCTCAACAGTAAAAGAAGAGTGAATTCAGTTTTTTTACAAGTTCAGAGTTTTGGATAGAATGAATACATTTTCTCAAAGATCACAAGTTAATCCAATTGATACAGCAAGGAATTAGACTTCAATAGCAATAGACACTAACAAATCCAACAGCAAGGAATACCAAGATAAATTTTAGCTCAACATTCAGAAACAAAGTAGTAAGCAACGCGAGCCGAATTCATTCAAATCAATTAACTCGGATGATCGAGTCGAAGTTCAACTACAACTCAAACTTTCTTCAAAATTTTCAGCACATAAAACTAACTTTCGACTTAGAAGAATCAAACCTGATGCCTTCTGGAATTGGATACGTATCGACGCATAGGGACGATGCATAGGCTACGCAGCTTCAAACTCAATCCCAGAAACTGAATTTGTTCTTCCATGTTCTTCGAGCCTCAACACCAGAAAATTCGATTATCGAACAAACCTTTACCAAATCGACCCCAATCTTTGGATTCTACTTCCAAACAGCATAAAAATCAAACCCCCAAAGATTAATTTCTAGAAACAATCACGAATTCAGAAGAATCCAGCTCGTCGTCCTCTCCAAAATTGAAATCAAAATTTTCAATCAAAACCCTAGAAATTCAGTATTAATCATATTGACTCATAACTTTTTAATATATAAATTTCTTAGGAAGATAGTATGCAAGTGCCGGAGCAGCGCGACGAAACGTCAGAAAGAACGACGGAACTGTCATTAAGAGAACTCTAGGGTTTGATGATTATGGTGGTCTAATGAAGATTTATTAGTTGAAACTCGGCCCTTAATCTTAAACTCGGCAAAGATGAAAAAGAAAAGAGATCAGAGAGGCGATTTTGGGTGAATCGACGAAGGAGCCCCGACGATGGATGGGGGAGTTTGGATATAGTACCGGGGAGCTACGTTTGGGACTTTGGGTGTATTGATACAGTTAGCCCAGTAATGTTAAAAATTAAAAAAATAAAAATATGACAGGTCCCTAATTACCTTGGCGGGCCACTAAAAATTTTAGCAAAAAAATGAGGGAATTGAATACCCGTTCCCATAGAAATTTTTTCCCAAAACCGTTGCTATATACATGTCTATTGGGACGGTTTACAAACCCATTGCTACACAAACCTCTATGGCAACGGTTTTTATTACATTTTCAACGGTTTGATGTCTAAAGTATGATGGTACCTCCCAAATTCTATTGTAACGGTTTGAACCGTTACTATATCAGCTCTATGGCAACGGTTTGTGAACTGTTACCAAAAAAAGTGTTCCCATAGGCCCATTTTCTGGTAGTGGCTTTATGCAAAGTTCTCCAAGTGTGAGTTCTGGCTTAGGTCTGTGGCTTTTCTGGGACACATAGTGTCCAGTGATGGTATACAGGTTGATCCGAAGAAGATAGAGGCGATGCAAAGTTGGCCTAGACCGACCTCAGCCACGGAGATCCGTAGTTTCCTTGGATTGGCAGGATATTATCGCCGATTTGTTCAGGGATTTTCTTCTATTACATCACCCTTGACCAAGTCGACTCAGAAGGGTGCTCCATTTGTGTTGTCCGAGGAATGTGAGGAGAGCTTTCAGAAGCTCAAGACAGCATTGACCACGGCTCCTGTTCTGATATTGCCATCAGCTTCAGGTTCTAACACCGTGTATTGTGATGCCTCGAGAGTTGGCGTCAGATGTGTGCTGATGCAGAAGGGTAGAGTTATTGCTTATGCTTCTCACCAGTTGAAGCCCCATGAGAAGAACTACCCTGTGCACGATTTGGAGTTAGTAGCTATAGTTCATGCTCTGAAGATATGGATGCACTACTTGTATGATATTTCTTGTGAGGTGTATACTGATCATCGCAGCCTTCAGCATCTGTTCAAATAGAAAGATCTTAATTTGAGACAGCGGAAGTGGCTTGAGTTGCTTAAGGATTATGACATTACCATATTGTATCATCCGGGGAAGGCCAATGTAGTGGCCGATGCTTTGAGCCAGAAGGCAGTTAGCATGGGCAGCTTGGCGTATATTCCAGTTGGGGAGAGACCCTTCGCAGTTGATGTTCAGGCGTTGGCCAATCGGATGGTGAGATTGGATATTTCAAAGCCGAGTCGGGTGTTGGCTTGTGTTGTTTCTCGGTCCTCCTTGTATGATCGCATCAGAGAGTGTCAGTATGACGATCCACATTTGCTTGTCCTCAAGGACATTGTTCAGCATGAGGATGCCAAGGATGTGATTATTGATAGTGATGGTGTGTTGAGGACGCAGGGCCGGATTTGCGTGCCCAGTGTAGATGGACTTCGAGAGTTGATACTAGATGAGGCTCACAGCTCGCGGTACTCCATTCATCCGGGTGCCGCGAAGATGTATCAGGACTTGAGACAGCATTACTGGTGGAGGAGGATGAAGAAATATATTGTGAGCTATGTAGCCCGATGCCTCAACTGTCAGCAAGTCAAGTATGAGCATCAGAGGTCGGGCGGTGTTCTCCAGCGTATGGTTATTCCTGAGTGGAAATGGGAGCGGATTACTATGGATTTCGTGGGTGGTCTCCCTCAGACTTCGAGGAAGTTTGATTCAGGTTGGGTGATTGTGGATCGGCTGACCAAATCCGCGCACTTCGTTCCAGTATGTACTACTTAATCTTCGGAGCGCCTGGCAGGGATTTTTATTCGGGAGATTGTTAGGTTATATGGAGTTCCAGTGTCTATTATCTCGGATAGAGGTACTCAGTTCACTTCTCAGTTCTGGAGGGTATTTCAGCGGGAGCTGGGTACGCAGGTGGAGTTGAGCACAGCATTCCATCCTCAAACGGACGGACAGTCCGAGCGCACTATTCAGATTTTAGAGGACATGTTGCGTGCCTGTGTTATACATTTTTGAGGGTCATGGGATGAGTTTTTTCCGCTTGCAGAGTTTGCCTAAAACAACAGTTATCAGTCGAGTATTCAGATGGCCCCGTATGAGGCATTGTATGGTAGGTGGTGTAGATCTCCTGTTGGATGGTTCGAGCCTAGCGAGGCTAGATTGTTGGGGACTTAGATTGTTTAGGATGCTTTAGAGAGAGTGAAGTTGATCCAAGTGAGGCTTCGTACAGCACAGTCGCACCAGAAGAGTTATGCGGACCGGAAGGTTCGTGATTTTTCATATATGGTAGGCGAGAAGGTCTTGTTGAAGGTTTCTCCCAAGAAGGGTGTTATGCAGTTCAGGAAGAAAGGGAAGTTGAGTCCGAGGTTCATTGGGCCTTTTGAGATACTCAGGAGGATTGGAGAGGTGGCATATGAGCTAGCTTTGCCACCCAGATTGTCTACTGTGCATCCGGTATTCCATGTGTCTATGCTCCGGAAGTATGATGGGGACCCGTCTCATGTGTTGGATTTCAGCACGGTTCAGCTGGATGATGATTTATCATATGATGTGGAGCCGGTGGCTATTTTGGGTTGACAGGTTCGAAAGTTGAGGTCCAAGGACATTGCTTCAGTAAAGGTGCAGTGGAGAGGCCGTCCTGTGGAGGAGGCTACTTGTGAGGCCGAGCAGGAGATGCGGAGTAGATACCCCCACCTAATTGAGACTCCAGGTATGTTTCTTGACCCGCTCGAGGACGAGCGTTTGTTTTAGTTGGGGAGGATGTGATGACCCGGCCCGTTGTCACGTGAGTTACCGTCCCGTTTTCCCCATATTATGTTCCTTTATGATTTGATGTCGGTATTAGAGTTGATCGGATGTAATCGAGTTGGTTTTAGTTGGGGATGAGGCACATAGCCTCTTAGAAGGAATCTTGTTTTAGAAAAATCAACTGGAAGTTGACTATGTGGTTAGAGGGCTCGGATGTGAATTTCGGTGATTCGGTTAACTTCGGGGGATGATTTGTGACTTAGGGGAGCGATCGAAATTGAATTTGGAGGTCCGGTGTAGAATTAGGCTTGAATTGGCGAAGTTCGAATTTTGGCGGATTCCGATTGATAGGCGAGATTTTGATCCGAGGGTCGGAATGGAATTCCGAGAGTTGCAGTAGCTTCGTTAGGTGTTTTTGGAAATGTTTACAAATTTCCAGGTCATTCGGACGTCGTTTGGTCGGGTTTTTGACCGAATGTGAGTTTCGGAAGTTTAAAGAAAATTTAAGGTTGAATCCGTGGTAATTTGATTATTCTTGAGTTGTTGTATGTGTTTTTATGATTGGAACAAGCTCGTATGATGTTTCCGGGTATGTTGGTGTCTTTGGTTGAGGTCCCGGGGGGCCTCGGGATGAATTCAGGTGGTCAAACGGACCAAGTTTGGTTATTAGAAGCTGCATATTTGCAGCAGTTATTGCAGAAGAAATTTGGCCTATGCGATCGTAGTCACAGAGACACGATCGCATAGCACTGGGCAGTAAAGCATCGCGATCGCAGGGTAGTTTGCGCGTTCACATAAGAGGAATTCAGGGGCAACTTAATTTGCACTACGCGTTCGCATAGTTCATGGACGCGATCGTGTAGGGTTGGGGAAATTGAGTATCGCGATCGCATAGACCTTGTCGCGATCGCATAGAATGTTTTTGAGTTTCTAAAAATTTGTTCATCGCGATCGCATGCCTGGGGCTGCGATCGCATAGAATAAAATCTGGGCAAACAGAAGGCTTTTAATGAAAATTTCAGTCGCAAACCCATCATTCTTTTCTCCATTTTTGCACTACTTGGGGAGCTTGTTGATAGAATTTGAAGGGGATTTCGGCAGGAAATGATTGGAGATAAGTTTCGTGGTCTAGATACGTCATTTAATCGAAGAATCATCCATTAATTCTCTGAATTTGGGTATAAAATTGAAGAAGTTAGAGCTTGGTTTTTGGTAATGTAAAATTTGATTTTGACGGGGCAACTGAACTTCGATTTTGATAAACATAATATGTACGGACTCGTGGCAAGACGAGGATTCCGAAAATGTGAATTTCATAATTTTTCGAAAAGCGGGCCCGGGGCTCGGGTTTTGTCAACTTCGTATTTTTGGATGTTTTTCGAGTTCTTTCAATTGGGATATGTCCCATTAGCTTATTATAATCTATTTCTTGTGGTTTTGATCAGATTCTACACTCGAGGAGATCGATTTGCGAGGAAAGCGCAAGGCGAGCTAGGATTTTGGCCGGTTTGAGGTAAGTAATGGTTATGAAGGATATACTGAGGGTTTGAAACCCCATATTTGCACTATACGGTGCTATGTTGAGATGAAACACGCGCCGTGTAATGAGCGTGGTGATATTACTGCTGGGGATTCGGACTTGGTACTTCCCGATTGAGGGCTTACTGTACTTCTTGACTGAGACTGAATTTATATCCGTATATTTTGGGCTAGTTGTCGTGTTTGGGGCCTTGGACCGATCTGTAGAACCCTTAGGGGAGCCTATTGAGCTAATTGACCACACATTACCTGTTGAACACATACTCTCAGTTATATCCTTAACTGTAAAACATAATATGAACTGGCATTCAAAAATTGCACTCTAAATGAGTAATACCTAGGGTTGAATACCCTATCTTAGCTGAGTGGGCCGAGAGGCCAAGTCTATATTGACTGAGAGGGGTCAAGGACCCCATAGTGAGGGTATTTGATATATATCGGATGGGGTTGCACGCCGTAGCAGTATATACATATATATATATTGGATCGGACTGCACGCCGCAATAGTACATATATATATATATATATATATATATATATATGGATCGGACTGTACGCCGCAGTGATATATTATATGGACCGGACTGCACTCCGCAGTATTATAGCGCTTGGGCTGAAGGAGCCCCTCCGGAGTCTGCACACACCCCCAGTGAGCGCTGTCGACTATTATATTCGATCGGGCTGCATGCCGCAGCATTATATATATTATATCGGATCAGTCTGCACGCTGCAGCAGTGTTAGTAAGGATCGGGCTGCGCTCCGCAGCAGTGTTGGTAAATTGTTGGATTGTAGGAGATTGTTACCAGATTCTCCTGTTTAGCAAATATTACTGCCCTACTGTTATTTATAGAACTGTGTAGTGTTCTTATAGGATTTCTTATTTTCAGTTGTTATTTATTGCTATTACTCACTGAGTTGGAGTACTCACTGTACTCCCTGCACCTTGTGTGCAGATACAGGGATACCGGAGTCTAGCTAAGATTATTTGTTGTTGCTCGGATCAGTGTCGGAGTTTTCGAGGTAGCTGCCGGCGTCCGCAGGACCTGTTTTCTCCTCTTGTTATTTTCCTTTACTCTTGCACTAGACTTGTTATGTATAGGATAATATTCCATTGTATCTAGAGGCTCAGACTTGTGACGCCAGATCTATTGGGCTGCTATTACTGTTATGTCGGTTTCCGCATTATCAGATTATTAACAAATCCAGAATTTTACGCTTAAATTGTTATTTCACGTTTAATAATTGGAAGGGAAATGTTCAATGGTCGGGCTTGCCTAACAAGGTATTGGGCGCCATCACGACTGGGGTTTGGGTCGTGACAGAAATTGAGGCGCGCCATTTAGCGAATTTTCATGGCCCTCGCAAAATTGCAAACGCGTAGTTGCTTTAGGCGCGTTATTTTAAATAATTTACCTTCCTAAACTCGGGTGCACATTTAAGTGACCCAAATCCAAATCTCAACAATATTATATAAAATGTGTTGCGGATTGCGGGTGCATTTATGTGACGTGGGTCAAGACACATTTTAAATGACATTGCAATTTTCTTTAAAAAATTAATAAAAGCGGTTAAAGGTTTAAAATTGCACCATAGGATAAAACATGTACTAAAATCAGATAATAGGCCATTTATAACAGTTGAGAGACCGTGCTAGAACCACGGAACTCGAGAATGCCTAACACCTCCCGGGTTAACAGAATTCCTTACCCGGATTTCTGGTTCGCGGAGTGTAATATAGAGTCAATCTTTTTCTCGATTCGAGATTTGAACCGGTGACTTGGGACACCATAAATTATCCCAAGTGGCGACTCTGAATCTCTTAATAATCAATCCCGTTTTGATTATTCTTTAATTGGAAAAACTCCCTTATACCCTTTTCGGGGTGTAGGAAAAAGGAGGTGTGACAGTTCTTACTTATACATTTATTATAATTGGTTGTAGAATTAAAACTAATTAGTTTTATATAGTTTAATTATCTTAGTAAAAATAATAAGGAAAAATAGAGAAAGATTTTCTTGTGAAAAATCTATGTTTGATTGTTTGGGTATACGATAATATGTATATTATCCTTTAATCAAACACTACTTCTATAAATTTTATGTTAAAAAAAATCCTCATTCTAATAATTAGAATAATTAGATATAAAATATTTCAATATCTACAATTATTATTTAAGTTGTTTCAAAAGCCAGCTATGGTTTTCTGTTGCAAAATGTTTGCAGCTACTGCATCCATTCAAATATATTTCTAATGTGAATTTCCTAGTTTCTTCCAAGCCTCCACAAATCCGTCCTAGGAAATTAAAGAGAATTTACTGCTCAAGTAACGTCAAAATACACTACTTGTGATTATTTTTTGCAGAATAACACGACATGTATAAGCTACATCTAATACTATCTCTTAAGTTGTTATTTCCCATGTTTTTTCAGTGCTCTCTACGAGAATTTTTTTCATTCCCAAAACTCGAACATGATACATCTGGTTAAGGATGAATAGATCTCATCAAAGAGAAAGTGGATAGTGACAGTGAATGGTGAGCATACCACTCCCGCAAGAACTAATAACCAATTGTTATGAAACAATAAAAGAAGAACAATATTGTAGAGAAAAGTAGGGAGAGAGAATTCTTATTGATTTTGGGATGAACTACAATGAATAGAACCCTCTATTTATAGGGAGATGGTGACTTAGCTACCACGCAATGAACCCTAGAATCTCTCTAAATATAGACATTCACCATAAATACAATTCTATTTATAACACTCCCCCTTGAATGTCTATTCAACAGATAATGTGCCTCGTTAAAACCTTAACTAAAATAAAACCCAGTAGGAAAACAATTATAGAGAAGGAAAAAGAGTACACATATCTAACAATACGCCTTTTGGTTGCCTCGTTAAAAACCTTGCAAGAAAAATCCAGTGGGACAAAACCTTGTAAGGAAAAAAGAGTGCAACACGCATTAACTCCCCCTGATGAGAGCATCAATGCACATCTTTAAGCATTTGCATTCCAATCTTGTGCAACATCTTGAAAAGATTTTTTGTAGAGATTTGATAAACAAATCAGGCATATTAACTTGAATGAATATATTGCACCTTGAAATCATCATTCTTGATTAGATGAATTGTCTTCATATGATCTTGTTAGAATAGTTAGTTCAATATCTTCACATAGAGATGAAAACTTTTGCTATCATATTATCATGCATATAGTTATAGCAAGATACATTTGTGCACAAATTGCACTGAGGATGTAGTACTTCATGACCATGAATTCTATATGCTTTAAGCAATTTAAATCCTTCAGGGATTGTTAAGTCATATAAGCCATATAATAGACTTTAGATGCATATCAAGTTTTCATGTCATGCTAGACATATAAGATATCGAAAACTGATTGCACACACCATTGACTTTATACTTTCAAGTATTTTAACTATATGTTAAAATCTACATGTCTTTCATATGAAACCAATTCTATTCGAATTATTTTTCCAGACTGAAGATCCTCATATATATTTAGCGCTATTATAGATGTCGTCGACAAACATTTTATATCGGTTCCAACCTCCTTATTTTTCATAAAGACATAACATAGAGATCTATTCATTCATATATTCAGGTACCTGAATCTCTCATGAGATTTTATGAAGTATTATGTCATGTGACCTTCTAGATCACTTGCCACATTTATTATGATCATTTAGATCATTTTCTCATCTTCTTTATCAAGAAGTTTATTTGAAACCGATTTGTCTATATGCTTTAAGCGTACCATAGACTTTGTCCTTCTAGGACTTAATAGGAGCATTTGCAATGAGAATATAGTTATTTTCTTTGGGTCAGCAAATGTGTCTGACATGCTTTGCAATATATTACAGATGAATTATCCTTTTATGAACTTCAAGTTCATATTATCTTATTCGAGGATCTAGATGTACACATGATAGTTTATTACACGTAACTTTTTCTCAACTGTTGTATCTTGTCTCCACTTTATGTTAGAAAAACTAACTTTCTTCCTCAATTTTGGGAATCCGTCTTTTGTGCATTATGGTGTTAATGAAAATACACACCGCACATTAATAATAATAAGATGAAACTATTTGGTTCCTGATCCTGAACCACTTGTGAGGGGAAAAAATAATATACTTTCGTATATAACCTATATCAAAATGATATAGATAACTTTGTTCTCATAAGAAATGGTTTAGCTATTAGGTTGAGGCACTCAATAAATTATTTTTCTAAACCAACTGTGATATAAACCAATTTATCAAGATGAACTTCTTGAATAGAAAATCTGTAAATTATGCTCTAAATTAAATTATTAAGCAAGTTACCTCGCAAATAATATATTGCAGATTAATAATAATCGCACATGTAACCATCTCATAGATGCATCTTATGTGGTATACATGGCAGTGAATGGACCAATATTCACCTTTGATATTTCCAATATTCATGGGATTCAATCCCAATTTTAGTTGGTATATTAATTAATGAGAACATGCAACACAACAGAATTCGTAAAGAACTTTCTAGTTCTTTAATATTTACCCATGTGAATTCTCTTTTATTTTTTCATATCATGCTTAAATTGATATGGCTAAACCAATTTATGCAAACTGAATAAATTATCAACATTAATAAACTTAGGTTTACACATGACATGTGCAATTATCAATAAACTCCAAGTTTATTATGATATGAGTTTTTATGTCAATAAACATCTACTTTAGTGTGGTATTCTTTTATTTATGTAGTACAAACTGGAGAATAAAGTGGATAGCTTTTCACATATATATTATCCCGCTACAAGTTGTAGTAATACAAGATATTAAATCTTTCCTTTATTTATAGTCTCAATATAATCAACCACTTTCGCGTATACTTTGGAAACTGAATAAGTTTCTTTGAGACTTACTACAACACAATATCTTATTTGTAATCAATTGTATTTCTCCAAAATAGTATAATTGGCTCTTGCAGAATTTTCAATTAATTTTGTAGTATCACATATTCATCAACATCCATATGGTGAATATCTCTTTTAAAGAGAAAGTTATACCATTATGGTTATGGTCAAAATTATGTGCAACATATGTTTCTTGTATTACCATTGTCTTTTAATAATCACACTGCCAAAATATTTTGGCGTATAATAAGTATGTGACCAATTATCATTTATACCATAATAATGACATTATTTTCTTATATCATCTCAAACCTCCTTTTAGAGGTGAGTGTGGTATATTCACTACCACTAGAACGTTCATATTCTTTGAAGAATGAATATGTATTCATTAATCAGATGTTGTCACATTCACATCATGAATGAACCATAATCATCTATATGTTCTATATAAAATCTCATGTCTAATCGATGACAAATATTACTTTCACAAAGTGAAGGATTATTTTGAGAATCCTTATTGTTCTCGTTACCATAATGATGACGATTATAATTTCGTCTATTGCCACGTCCACATCCATTGATCCATTCATAGTAGTAATTATGTCTTCTTTCCGACTTATTACATACTGCTATCACATTCTCTTATGTGAATGAGAATGGAGCAAATTCAATGGTTCGGGTTTTCACTTTTTGTGCCCATAATCATACATGAATTTGATTATGGCAAGATATATAAATTTTACCACTTTGGGTGGTTATAATTTCTTTCAAACTCCATTAGAGTTACAATCAAAATTTATTGTCTTTGATTGTATATAAAATTAAATTATAGAATTTCAAGAATTTGAAAGAGAAAAGTAAAATAAATACCTTAAATTCAAAATTTAATCATGAAGGAAGTTTCATGGAACAATTGACAATCATTATGCTCAATCCCAAAGCTTCTACTCAGTTGGGTAGAGTCTCGTGCTGATAACATGTTATGAAACAATAAAAGAAGAAGAACAATATTGCAGAGAAAAGTAGGGAGAGATAATTCTTATTGATTTTGGGATGAATTACAGTAAATAGAACCCTCTATTTATAGGGAGAGGGTGACTTAGCCACCAAGCAATGAACCCTAGAATCTCTCTAAATATAGACATTCACTATAAATACAATTCTATTTATAACACCAATGTTTTACTTTTTTTTCGCTCGTACTTTGTTCCAAAGAGGGATGAATATAACAAACAGTAAACTTATTTTTATTGCATAACATAGCCTCATCCAATACATCACAGTAAAATGGAGAGGAAAACCAGTCAGAAACATTACTTATTTATGTGACACATCAAACGGTTCACATAACCATAACTATTTGTAGCTTAATGTAGTTTGCTATTATTTTAGTTGTTATCCCACCAGAATTGTGATTGGAGGTAATCCAAAACTTTCTTCTCAACTTGGAATGCTTTGCCGAGAACATCAGGATTGATTGGTAGGTCTGAACCAAATACTGCATTCTCGATAGTGATGATTCCTGGATTTTGACTACTGAGTCCAACAAATACAACAACCTTAGTCTTTCCCACATTAAATTTAAAATTATTATGAATATATCGACCGATTTCGGTTGGTATTAATGGTAAAAATGTTACACCCTATGTTTTTGTACGTGAGAATACATTGTAAGTCAATTGATGAAAATTTAGAAATGAGATCATCTTTGAAAGTACATCAAGTAAATTAATCATGTTACTGTCACGACCCAAACCCGGTCACGATGGCGCCCAGCACACTACTAGGCAAGCCCGACCATTTATAAAAATTACCCAATTATTTAAACAAACAAAGATAAAGCTATTTAAGTCAAAGTCTGAAACAATGGTAACAATACGGAAAAATCTGTCAAAATACTGAAACAGCCCAACTAGGACCCGGTGTCACGAATATGAGCCTCTATAGAATAGAATAATATCCTACTACATAAACTGTCTAAATGTCTAATAGTGCGGAATATAAAAGACAAGGATAAGAGGAAAAGTCAACGGCTGCGAACGCCATGCAGCTAACTCAACTCTCCCGTATAAGCAAGCCTGCGGATCACTGAATGTCTACTCAGCCTGTGAAGAATGACCTAGATCTGCACACATGGTGCAGGGAGTAAAGTGAGTACTTCCAACTCAGTGGTAATAAAAGTAAATAACACTGAAAGTATAAAATCCCAAAAAGGGCACAAATAATGCTATCCTAAGCAGTAAACCAATAACAGTAGAATTCCTGGAAACATAGCAAAACATTCTCTTGAAAAGAATCAAATAGACAAGATTACACAAGTAAGGTCAGCCATTGTTACCTGATCGGTCAGCCATTGTTACCTGACCCAAAGTGTGTTTCAGTGTCATTGCTACCACTAGTCAGTCATTGTTACCTGACTGGTCAGTCATTCTTACCTGACCGAAACACATATGACAGTGTTATGATTACCACTGTTTATTTCAAAGGGGTACCCCGCGCTCACTGTGGGTGTGCAAACTCCGGAGGGGCTCCTTCAGCCCAAGAGTTATCAATAAGGCCTGAAAGCCTGAATAGTATCAACACGAGGCCTGAAAGCATGCTCTCAATACACTCGAAGCCTGAAAGCCTCCTCGCAGAACACTCGAGGCCTGAAAGACTCCTCACATCACTCCTCATGCCCTTACATATGGCCCTCGGCCTCAATTAGTCCAAAAATAGTCAAAAAGCCCCTCGGGCATCTGTAAAATAATAATACTCAGCTCAAATGATAGTTCAAATATCAGTTAAAACTTCAAGTTTGAGTAAAATATAGCTGAGTTCATAAAACATTGTAAATCACACGGACTGAGTTCAAATAATATTTCAAATAGTGAGGGAAACAGTGATGCTAGTTCATAAAGAGTTCAAACAATCGGCTATAAACCCCAAGTATGGCAATGAGCCCGAGTCATAATGATTACAACAAATCATTTGCAAATACGCGGTAAAAACCAACAACCGGGATGGACCAAGTCACGATCCCCAATGGTGCTCTACCCCACGCTCAGGTTCAGCGTGCAAGTCACCTNCATACTCAAAAAATACGAAGTTGGCAAAACCCGAGCCCCGGACCCACTTCTCGAAAAATTACAAAATTTACATTTTCGGAATCCTCGTCTCACCACGAGTCCGTACATATAAAATACACAAGAATCAGAGTCCATTTGGCCCCTCAAATCGTCAATTTAGTCTCTCTTAGGATTTAAGCCCTAACCACCATTTTTACCCTTAAATTCCTTGAATTTTCAGTGTTTGATCCTTGTTTTTATACCATAACAATATTATTTGAGGCTACAAGTTCACACCTGATGGAATCCCTTCGAAATCTCTCAAATATCGCCCAAAATCGCCTCTCCCGCAGTCCCAAAATATTTTTCTAACTTTTGAAATTCGAACTCCACTGTTTCATTAAACACCCAGCATTTTCGCTTCTGCGGTGCAATTGTCGCTTATGCGACTTCCGCTTCTGCGGAAATTGTCCGCTTCTGTGGTTTCCTTCAATTCGACCAAAACCGCTTCTGCAGTTAATAATCCGCTTCTGCATACTCGCATTTGCGGAAAATGTTCCGCTTTTGCGGAGCCTCCCAAGCTATCGCCATTTCGCTTCTGCGACCGCTTACCGCTTCTGCGGGCTCGCTTAAGCGAATAAAATTCCGCTTCTGCGGAACTTGCTGGGCTCTCACTATTTCGCACC
>MU665211.1:0-17906 GCA_026770625.1 Nicotiana glauca
GCAGAAGTAAAACAATAGAAAGAGAATCAGACACTTAGCTTTTTTTTTTATTCTCTTTTCTTCTTTATTTTCTTTCTCTCTCTTTCTTTCTTCTGTTCTTTTCTTTTCTTCATTTTTCTTGATTTTCTAGGTTTGAAACTCTGGATATCATTTCCTTGGAACCTTTAGCTTCAGCAGACCTTTGAGTCTTCTTTTAGTGAAAAGACTCCTTAGACTTAGGGCTGGGTGTTTGAGGGACGTCATGGGGTGGTTTTGAAGCAATAGTGTTTGCCGGCGTGGGTTCCAGCGACACTCAAATTAATATTCGACAAGTTCTGGGCTTATTCGAAGGAAGATACTTAGAGGGGGTGAAATAGGAGGCCTAGGGGGTCCTAGGGTGTTAAGGGTGGATTCAGAATCAAATATCGTGTTCGCCGGAGTAGGATTCCGGCGACACTTGGATGAATATTCGAAGATTTCTGGTGGGTTTCGAAGAAAACTAGTTATGGGGGGTGAAAGAGGAGGTCAAGACCTTCCTGTGGTGTTAATGATGTATTCATCGGAGTTGTTTGTGTTTCCCGCCGGTAAGGTTCCGGCGGGGTTGATTGAGAGGAGAAGGGGGCGGCTAGGGTTTGATATGAGAGGGTGAGGAAGATGAAGTGAATAGAGGCGTTATGTTTTGTATATTTAAAACCTATGGGTGATCAGGGACCGTTAGATTAAGATCAATTAACAGTTGAGATGAATTGACGCCTATACGACGTCGTTTGATTAAGTAACGGTTCAATTCTATCCGTCAGATAAATGAACGGTCAAGATCTGACGTTTTAAACGTCGTCGTTTGGTTTAATAGATGGCCAGTATATCTGACCTTTTGATCAAGGATTTTAACGGCCCAGATTGATTGCTCTCAAACGGTGTCGTTTGGATTAACATGCAAGCAGACGGGTAAAATATTTGGGCTTGGGTTGATTGTATTGTATATTTAATTTTTTGGGCCACATTATTATCAGCCCAATGTATATGTACCTTTGTATTTTGTTTTTCTTCTTGTATTTTGTATTTTATTCCTTTTATATATTTTTTGTATTTTCCTTTTGTATTTTATTTACTTTTTTTTTCTTGTATTTTCCTTTTTCTTCTATTTTTCTGATTTTTGCTAATTTAAAAACTAATTAACTTCTATTTTTATAGTATTTTCCAATTAAAAACAATAAAATGCTATTTCGATTTTTTTTTAAATTTGTTCTCAAAATGTATTAACACAAAAAAAAATTGTAAAATTAAAATTCTAATATTCCTGCATATTTTATATATTTTTATGAATTACTATGCAACTAATTAACACAAAAATGCCACAGATTATTTAAAAAAATTATTTTGCTTAGGTTTTAGGAATGATTTGCTTAGGGCAAAAATCACGTGCTCACAAATACCTTAACGGGGTGGGAAAGGTAGAATATGGATATGATGACCGGTGCCTAATATCACGTGCGACCCTTCTTCTGAGGAGTGTACGCCGGGTATTGCATTGATGTGATCCATATTATGTATAAACCTAGGACCCCATTTTCTTTTCTTTTACTTACAATGTTTTCTTCTAATTCCGTTTCCTTTAATTAATTCCTTTTCTTTTCTAAAAAATTGTCCATCCCTTTCTTCCTTTTTAAAAATTTAAACTTATTCGTAATTATTATGTGCAAACTTTATTTGTTTCTTCTACCTTCTTAAAGTCACAATTATAGCATGGCCGGGAACCACACTAGTGGATCTTGAGGGGTGCCTAACACCTTCCCCTCGAGATAATCTCTAAGCCCTTACCCAAATTCTGATTTCTCTTCTCAATTTCTTCTCTCTTTAAAAGTGTCCTAATGCACTATAATCATTAGGTGGCGACTCTCAAAAATTCCAAAACCCAATTCTCGCAAGGGAATAAGAGTTGTCCTCCCATAATGTCGTATACCCGATTTTCGGACAGTCCGTCCGCGATAAAGGAAAGAGGGGGCGTCGACATCCACGATGACCAATGTCTAGAGTTGCCTCCCACATTACTCCTCCAGAAAAATCTGGAAAAAATATTATGTAATTTGTTGATCACATAACTTGGTGGATTAACTGCTGACGGCATATGAATTGGGATACTCTGCAGAACGTTTGCGATCAATACAACCCTGCCTCCTATAGATAGGAGTTTTCCTTTCCACGACTGTAGTTTGTCTATAACCTTTGTGATTAATCCCTGGTAATAGTCACTCCTACTTCTTGCATAAAAAATAGGACAACCAAGATAAGTCATTGGAAAACATTATCTTCCTATCCCTATAATCTTTTCAACCTTGTTAATCACTTCATTATTCGTTAAATGATGCAGGTATATGGCTGATTTGGCTTTGTTCACCAGTTGACCAGATGATGATTCATAAGCTTGCAGAACCTCCATCACAAGTCTCAATGACATTGCATCAGATGAGCATAAAATGATTGTATCATCAGCGTATGAAAGATGATTTATTTTTGGGCTCCATTTAGGTAGTCCGAATCCATAGAAATACAGGTTAGTATGTAGTGAATTCAATCCTCGAGACAGTGCTTCTGCTGCTAGAATGAATAGAGTTGGTGACAAAGGGTCACCCTGCTTAACTCCTCTCGATGATTTGAAGAAACTATTTGGCTTACCATTTATAAGAATGGAGTACCAATTATTCCCAATCAAATAAAATATCGAGCCAATAAAAGCTTCAGGAAATCCCATCTTCCTTAGTATTTTGGTAAGGAATAGCCATGATAACCTATAATAAGCTTTTGTCATATCGAGCTTAATCACAACATTTGGACCTGCTTTTGTTCTCAACCTGATATCCGTAATGATTTCTTGAGTTAACAGAACATTCTCAACTATGATTCTGCCCTTCACAAGACCTGCTTGTTCCTCTGAAATTATGCTTGGTAAAAATTCAACCAACCTTTCATGAATGACCCTGGAGAAAATCTTGTTAACAAAGTTGCTGAGACTGATTGGTCTCATGTCTGCAAAGGTCATAACTTTTTTTTTCTTTGGTAATAAAACCAGGTTTGTGTGTGTCACACTCTTTGGCAACTGCTGACCGCAAAAGAAAGCCTTGACCATGCCTACTACATCTTCTTTAATGATTTCCCAGCATGTTTGGTAAAAGGCTCCAGTGAAACCATCCGGTCCACCTGCTGAGTCCCCATTCAAACCCATAACTGCTTTCTTCACTTCTTCATTGGAAGGCAAAGCCATCAATCTTTCATGTTGATCGCAATCTACCATTGAAGGTACATGATTTAGAATATCAAAAGCATTAGGAACTGCACTCTCAGTAAATTGATCCTTGTAGAACTTTACTGCTTCTTCTGCTATTAAGTGATCTTCTTCAATCCAGTTACCAAGGCTATTCTGGATCCTCGATAATTTCAGTCTCTTCCTTCTCCCATTAACTTGAGCATGGAAGAATTTAGTGTTTCTATCGCCATGTTTGAACCATAACATGCCAGCTTTTTGTCTCCAGAATTCTTCTTCTAATGCAAGATATTTAATCATTTCAGCTTGGACCTGTTGTAATCTTTGTCTATTCATCTGTGTAGGATTGACTTCAAATTGTCTTTCATGAACCAAGACCACCTCCTCAAGGCTTGCAATCTTCTGGAATATATCCCCATATGTAGCTCTGCTCTAGGTAGATAGTGCTTGCTTAAGCTTCTTTAATTGTAGTTAAAAATGCATAAAGGGTTAGCACTAAAATCAGCATTCCAATTCTCCTTTACTACATCTTTGAAGGTTTCATGCTTTGTCCAGAAGTTAAGAAATCAGAATGACTTCTTAATTGGAGGGGTTTCTATATCACATTTCAGCATCATTGGGCAAACCCAATTTTGGATAGGTGAGTTACCTCCAATCCAGGAAAGGTCTGTTGTAATTCATTATTGCCAAAATATCTGTCCAATCTTTTAAAAATATAGTCCTCCACTGATCTTCCATTCCACCATGTAAATATGCTTCCTTTAAATCCCAAATCTGTCAAGTTGCAGGTATTGATGCAATGTCTAAAGTCATCTACTTCAATGAGAGAAACTGGCAAACCCCCATATTTCTCTTCCTTATCCCATATCACATTAAAGTCACCTCCAACTAGACAATGTACTGTAATATCTGATGCTATTGCGTACAAATTATCCCATAGTTCTATTCTTTTAATGCGATCACATTTGGCATAAACTAGTGTGAGGATTAGCTCAACATGTGTTTCAGTGTGCATTAATCTCAAAGTCAGCTGTTGAGTCGTGTTATATAAAATAGTAACCTCAAAAATTTCATCAATGAAAGCCCAAATATTGTTTGACACATTCACCACTGCCTGTGCCAAACCAATTCTTGCTCTATACCTCTCCATTTTGTGAGACTGTTGCATAGGCTCAGGGATTCCTATGAACTCAAAATGATGTTGTCTGTACATTGTAATCAACCTTTCAAATGCTTGCATTGTATTTACTGACCTGACATTCCATATAATGGTATCCATTAAATATTTTGGGATTTGGACAGTGTTCTCCTTGTTTGTACTCCACTAACTGGGACATTAGAAGTCTCTTTTGACTGTTTCCTTTTTCCTTTTGTTGCAGATTTTACTATATCAATAAGCCTTGGAGACAGATCACCCTGCTTGGCAACATTAAGGAAATTTTGTGCAGTGGATTCCTCATCCATGTCTCTACCTTTAAGTTTTGCGTGGCCAGCCTGGTCACGTGCTTCTACTACTTCTTTTGATGTCACAATATCATCTGCCTGGTTGGTAAGTTCAACAGCTTTTTTAGTATGTTCATTGGTCAACAGCTGTGTATTGTTAGATGGAACAGTACTTCCTGCTACATCCTGCACTACGCTCGATGGAATAGTACTTCCTGCATAAACCTGCACTGTCTTCTCTTGGTTCTTGTCTGCATTCTTCTCTTGATTATTGTCTGCATTTTCAGCTTCTTTCAAGATATTACTAACAACATTACGTAAAGTCCCTCCTGGATCTATAATATTGATGTTCCCCTCTTTTGTCTTTACTGTTGTTGTATTTGTGAATTCACTTATGCTTTGAACATTGATTGCATTGGCATTACAATTAACACTTTGATCCTCATCTTCCACTTCATTTCCTCCATTTTCTTCATCACTATGCATTGTATCTGGAATTTGACCATCTTCTAAGACTTCCTCTGTTTGGTTGAGCCATAATCTCCCTCCTGCCTATTTTTCTTTTTCATTGGTCCTGAATTTCTCAAAATCAGTATCTTCAACAAATTCATTTTCATTATTGTTTGCTAAATGTTGTTCAACTTTGGTGTCCTGTGAAGGAATGTCTTGACATAAAGTATTGACCTGAACTACATTATTTTTGAATGCTTTTTGAACCTATTGGGTAGTTGACTCATTGTGAAAATGCTGCTCATTCCCTAAATCTTTTTGTACACAATCAGCTGTTGATACCATATTTGCTGCATGATTTATTATTGTTGTAGGGTTGAAAGTATGTGTTGCAGGGTTTAGTTTCTTGATTTGTGTCTTGGATGCTTGTCTCCTAGACGAGCTAGGCGAAGTTACCTTTTGTACCATTTGTCTAGTTGAAAAATCAAATTTCTGCTCCTATGACTCATTTTCCACAACTGCTCTGGAATTATTTTACTGAATATCATTGTTGCCTGTGGTTTTTTGAACTGGAGTTTCCTCCACAAATGCCAGTTGGTTACCTTCATTAATCTTACAATTTTCAAGTTCTATCACTGCAAATTGGTTGGTTGTTTGTATTTGTTTTGTCACAGCTGTAGTGTTCACAAGAACCATTTCTTTACCTTCTGCAATAGTACCTTCAGTTTGTTTGCCTTTGTTTAGTCCCCTATTGTCACGAACTTCCTTCAATTGAGGGCCTATATTACCAACTACCTTACCACTAGTAAGAATCATCAAAGGCGCATCATGTTTTGCAGGTTTCGTATTGCCTTGTTGCACAGTTTCAAAATTTTCCTGCTGCTGTAAATTTTTGCTTTCCCTTAACTCAGGATTAATTCTCGAACATTCAATCCTATCATGTCCTTGTAACTTGCATTATTTATAGTATTTTGGTAGGTAATCGTATCTAATCGTCACCCACTCAGTCCTCACTTCCCCCATTGGCTCGTTAATAATATCCATACGCATTTTTTTGGGAGATCAGTTAACAAATCAACTAACACCTTAACTCGTGCACAACTTGGCCTTGTCTTGTTAATAGTAGCCAGATCAAGATGCATTGGCTTTCCCACAGCATAAGACAATTAAAACAGACATTCTTTTGCAAAATAAGTTGGCAGCAAATTTGGAAACGAAATCCAAGCCATTACCTTAGGTGTTTCCTCGTCGACTTTGAATTTAGTATCATATATCAAAGTTCGCAATTGGTATTCGTTTCCAGCCTTGTATTTTACATAATAAACACTCTTCGATGAGAATTCTACAAAATCTTGCCATAGCATCAATCGTATTAACACATGCCTGTCACGAACGTGTCCAATAGTACACTCGCCTTTGATTCCACATTGAATAGGGACAGTTCGACGTAGTTCATTAAGTTCAGGCCAACCATACGAAAATTTGCACACCACAGCATATTGCAGATTTTCAATCGTGTTCATTCGATCTACCTTGGCTTCAGTGAAACGAACCATGGGTTGTCCTTATAATAAAACTGGTCGACGCATTGGAGTAGGCTCGACAGTACATTGTCCTTGAACTGGTGTATTGATCGTGGCTGGTTTCAGAATATTTGAATAATCTAGAGGCTTGGGTATTGTTGTGGTGTTGTTAGGAAAGGAAAGGGATGCTTGGGAGAGCTGACCAGCCATTGGAGATGACTGGTCGCCAACCTTAGAGGCCATGAAAGACCTCAATGCAGCTGCTCGATTTACTTCTCTCAAAACTGCCCAGATTGTCACGCTTAGGCAGCAGATTTTGTTAAAGAAATTCGATGCTACAGTGCTTCGATCTCCTTAAAACACGATCTGTAAACTTTTGGGACATCTTTGATCTCCTTCACGTAAAAAATAAGTATTACATGAAAGTCACGCTTCAGCAGCTCATGTAATCCGCGATCAGTTTTCGAGCTACAGTTGATTTCGAAATCAGCTATGAATCACGAAAAATGTTATAGAAACATGAAGTTCTTCAATAAACCATCGACTTGATTTTGATCGTTTACTCAACAAATTTTTCACTCAATACTGTAGTAGAATGTTGTAGCTGAATCTTTTGTAAAAGCTTAGTGCTACAGTAACTCGTGAAACTAAAATTAAGATCTGTAACAAATGAATAAAGATCTGAAGTTGAAATCAATTGGGTATTATTCCCAAAGATAGTATGCTTATTTTGACACCAAGTTTGGTTAATTCCACCACCGGACGCCGGAGTTATGGCCGAAAAATGGTGACGAAATTACTATTCCTGCTCTTCCTAGAGAGAAGGCAGAGAATTAGGGTTTTTTCAGGCAACCCATATCTTTTTTTTTTTGGCAATCCGCTAGGCAAGTGCCTAGGGCTAGTTTTTTTATAAATAACAGAAAATGAAATACAACAATTAGGAAAAGTACCCGTAAGGGGGACAGTAGCACCGGTATTATTATCCATATAACACAAATCGGGCCAACCTTACCGTACTAATCCTATTGAGGCTTGTCCACCTCGCCTACTAACCATTATGTAAAAAATATGAACTTGAAAGGACCCAATATTTTATGATCATCACAGAGTTTATAGCATACTCTCTGATGAGGTTACAGATGACAATACTTAAAAAATGATAAAATAATACAATATAAAAAATTGATTCTTTGTCCTCTTTGTTAAAACTTGTGCATTCTCCGAATTGTAGCTCTTTCGCTTCTTCTTCCGCTTTCTGCAAATACTCTTCAAACTTTATCATTTCTTTACCATATCGGGTTCAACTATTCGGAATTTTTTTTTTTAAAAAAAAGAGAATTTTTTTTTAAAGGTAAATAAATATTGTTGTTTTGCCATAAGTAAAGGTAATACCATTCTTGTCCAAAATAGCCAAATATCCCGAAAAGGACGTCGGAAGACCGTTTTGCAAGAACAGTCGCCTTAGGCCATTTCTCAAAATTTTTTGGCCGGTTAGCAAACACAGCCTTTAAATTTTCTTCGAAGTGCTGAAAGGTCGTATTGACAAGACCGGATATTTTTATGAAATTTTTGAGAAATAGTGATTTTTTTTATATATATATAAAAAATATGTATTTGTCAGTGAGAGTCTGTTAGTCTATTTTTAGACTATATTGCCATTTTGATGTTAGAGTCTTTTGGGGGTCAAACAGATGCAATCCGGAAGTCAATCAAAATAAGCCGATTCAGTTGCGGTAGTGTGTCAAACCATTCTTGCCGAGGTAGCCTTAGAATATTATTCAATTATCGAAGGGCCATCTTCGTAAATGAACAGACAAGGCTGAGAAGTGTCATAAAGTAAATCCTCTCTGGCCTCAAAGGTCGCACAGAATTGGGAAGGGGCCACATTTGCAAATATAGCCACTTGGCTACAAATGGCCTGTAAAGGAAGGGATCATGGTCTTTTGCTTTAAAATTTAGAAACCTGTTTTCAAAAAAGGGTCCAATAGAGTCAGCCCTAACCTTACCCTTTTTACATGAACGAATGGATATTATCCAAGACCTACCGGAAGTGGTCAGGGAGAAGGCTCGGGTACTTTACGCATGTGGTGGAATGATTTAGATCAGGATGGTCAGAAATGGGTGAGAAAGTAGTTGGGTGCTCTTATAGACATCTGGGATATTGAATTACGGGACGATTTGATCAAGGCTATGATAACCTTCTGGAACCCCGTCCGTAATGTTTTTCGCTTCTCAGACTTTGAGATTACCCCTACTTTGGAGGAGATAGTCGGGTACATTGAGTTTGGATGAGATCTGAGGAAGCAACAACTTATATTTCCAAAGGCTCAGTCAGTGCACAAGTTTTTTGACCTGCTGAAAATTAGTAAGCAGATAAGTAAAAATTGTGTAAGTGACGGGTATTGTGCTTTCCATTTTTTATACTTCAGGTTTGGGCACTCTTCTGGTTTTGAAGTGCATGAAAAGGGGTTGAGCAACAAGCAAGATAAGGTTCTTTGGAAACTTCATCGCCGGTTTGCATTTATTCTGGCCTTCTTGAGGATAATGGTTTTCCCAAATGAGAAAGGGACAGTGGATATCCGTATGGCTAGAATTGTGCAAACCATCACTACCATGAAAGATCATATGCTTGCCCCATTGGTACTGGAGGATATCTATCGTGCGTTGACTTTATGCAAAGTTGGGGCTCAGTTCTTTGTAAGTTGCAATATCCTCCTACAAATATGGATGATCGAGCATCTTCGCCACCATCCCAGATTCGTGAGTTATGGCTCGAGTCCAAATAACGTCATTACCAGTTACGAAGAGATGGTAAAAGATTACAACATGCCAGAGAGGTTTGAAGCATGGATATCTCATTTGAAAGCACTCAAAGCAGGGCAGGTTGAGTGGACTATCGGATGGCTCCCGAGGACAGAGGCCATATACATGTCTACTGCCAAAGGCTACTTGAGGATAATGGGTGTAAAAAGTGTTCAGCCATATGTACCACAGAGGGTCTTGAGACAGTTGGGAAGGTATCAGATTGTGCCCGAAGATGAAGACCTGAGTACTCAGGTCATAGAGTTGCATCCAGAAGCTGCGTTGCCCGAGGCTTTAGTTCAACAAGATTGGAATAATTGCCGGTATTTAAAAAATGGCACCCAGGTACCAGATGTCGCAAAGGGGGAAGTATATCCAAACTATTCTGCTTGATTTGAGAATATGTCTTGTGTGAACAACGAGCTTGAGCCATACCTGAGAGGCCTGCCAAAATACCTCATGTGCAAGCTTTTGATAACAAAATCCAAGAAAGATTAGCATGGAGAGAAAAGGAAAAGGCATATCAAGCTGAGATTCATGCCTTGAAAGAAAAGCTGAGAAACATGGAATTCAACAATGATCTCCAAGATCAGGAAGACGAAGGTGAGAAAAGAAGATTGGCCCAAGAGAATGAAGCTCTCAAGGCCCAAATCCGAAAAATAAAAATAGTAATTGAAAACCCGGGCAGGAGTAGGAAAGACGAAAAGCTCATCTACAATCTTACTCAGAAGACACGTGATTTCAAGGATGATTTGCAAAAGATCGAAGCGGAGCTAGCAAATTCCCGATCCAAGTTAGCTAAGGATGCAAGGGAATGATCTAGTATCATCCGTCAGCTGAAGGAGAAATACGACAAAGGGATGGTGAGTATGAAGAAAAAGGTTAAGATCATTGAAAATGAAATGGCTAAACAAGAAAGAAATTTCAAAGCTGAAAGGGATCATTGTTATGACTCGATAGCACGACTGGAAAGGGATATGCAACAATTTCAAGAATAGAGCCATGTGGCCGGACAAACTTTGGAAGCTAGGGCCCGGCAGATTGGCCGTTTATTGCAAGAAAAGGTCAGGACCCGAGAAAGAGTCATAGATATTGCAGAGTACATTGCAGTAAAGTGCCAAACATGTGAGAATATGACCCGCACCACTTTCCTCGCAGCAGTGATGACATTCGTCAGGAAAGTAATGAATGGTTTGGATAGGCTCCAGTGGGATCTTGCAGATAGACCTGCGGCGAGGCCGAATAATGCCCCGCGAGCCCCAGGACTTTTAAAGGCTTTGATGTAGTCATGATCTTTACTTGAGTCTGTACTTTCTTGTTATTGTAGACCATTTTGAGTCTGTTAGTTATTTTTGAGTCTGTCGAGTCCTTTTGAGTATGTATTTTCATCTTTTCCCGATTTGTCAGTTGTTTGAGAATCTTGAGTTTTTGTTGAGTCATCGTAATCAACTATTTGCTTTATGAAAAATTGTTTGTTTTTCACTTATATGGCCAGAACTACGCACAGTCTGATTCATGCGGGGTCATGATACGTAGGAAATCTCCATAAGATTCGACCACCACTAAAAGATGAAAAGAAAAGGGGAAAATAGAAAAAAATAAATGAGGATAAATTAGAAGGAGAGGTACAATTAGGGAAAGTCGGGATGACGCAAGCAACCAAGCAAAAGCATAATAGAAATGGTTAACTGCTTAGGTGCATTGCATCCCTAATGTGTGTTTGTCTATCTGTTAAAAGCCCTACCGAGATGCCTTTATTTTGTTCATTTGGCTTTCATTCCAGGCAGGTGGTTGGTTTGTGGTTATCGAAGTAACTCCTCTCCACAACATAAATCCAAAAGGTAATGGCAGATAACAACAAAATTGGGTTGGTTGGCACCGATGACCAAAAGCAGTTGGTTGAACAGAACAGTAGCTTGGTGGATGAGGCGAGGATGTTAAGACAGCACATAACAAACATGTATCAGGCTTGGATGGTTGGGAAGGCACCACCACCGCCACCACCTGGTTTCTCAGATGTTATTTTTACCCAAACTGTGGCATCTCCCAATCACCCTAGTATCTCCATCACTCTTCCTCCAAGTTTTGGGAGGTTGAAGAACATAGATCACTCCTTAAGGAACGTGCAAGGAAGGGGAGATCACGGTAGCAGGTCTTGCAAAGAATTGTCTTCATCGCCTGACGTTCGCTTGCCCGCAGGGTGCAAAGTACCAAAGTTTAACTTGTATGATGGGTGTGGAGATCTGGTAGTCCACTTGAGGGTCTATTGCAGTGAAATGAGAATTGTTGGAGAGAAAGATGGCTTGATGATAGCCTATTTCAGTAAGAGCTTGACTGGGGTAGCTTTGGAATGGTATACTCGTTAGGATGTTGAGAAGTGGCATACATTGGGAGACCTGGCTCAAGATTTTGTGCGACGCTTTCAATACAAATCAGGCACTACCCCAGACCGATCCTCCCTATCTAAAATGGGAAAAAAATCGGATGAAGACTTTAGGGAATTTAAGTTCAGATGGAAAAGAAATGGTTGAGCTTTTCTTACAAGCCCAGGGGCCCACCTACTTCAGTCATTTGATCTCAGCCTAGGGTAAACCTTTTACTGATATGATAAAAATGGGGGAGATGATAGAAGAAGGAATCAAGGAAGGCAAAATCATAAGTCATCTGAAAGACAATCAGAACATCCCAGTAAGGTTGGGTGGAAGAAAGAGAAACAGAGAAGATGATTCGACCCTTGATCGACCCTTCCAGCCTCGCCCTCGCACCCGTGAACATCATTGTGCACCAGATGATCCTCCCCAATAATACTTCCCTTCATATAACCCCCAAAATCATACATCACTTTCCCAGTATCCAGCTCCACAAAATGTTTATCTATTCCCACGAGCATACCGCAAACCCCCTGGATCAGGTTTTCGGCCCAATCAAGCCTTTAAGAATGAGAGGCTACGGAAGAAAACCTACACTCCATTGGGAGAGTCATATGCCAGTCTGTTCCAAAGTCTAAGGAAACTGGACATGTTGAAGCCGACCCAAATAAGAATGCCAAACCCTGTTCCAAAGAAGTTTGACTTTTCTCAACGGTGCGCATATTGCTCAGATGCCCCGGGGCATGACATAGAGAAGTGTTGGAATCTGAAGAACGCAATCCAAAAGCATATTGATGCAGGCGACATTGTCATGCAAAGTCCAGATGCAGCGAACACTAGCCAAAGTCCGTCATCTGTGCATAATGAAACCTATATGGTGGGTATGGTCTATTTTGAAAAAGAATGTGAGAAATCTTCTGGGAGCCTCAGAGGTCCACGTGATGCTAAGCTTTCAGCGCTATCAGAGGTTGATTTCAAGAACGAGAACGCACAAGGAACCCAAAAGCAATTTGTTGAGAACAATGGGATGACGACTTGTGAAGGTCCTAATATTGTTGATGCATAAGTCAATGGCTAAGATGTCGTGCTTGGTAATCGGAAAGACGCTCCATCTCTTGGCAAGCCAGGGAGGAGTTTTGGTGGTTTATTTTGTTGTCATTTATGTTGTCCATATTATTTCAGGGTTGTAATCTGAATATTGTCTGTAAATCAAACCCTTCTATCTTTTGATTTTGTCCAGTTCCTTCGGTCGTAGTATCTCATTTAGTGTTGTCTAGGTTTGTTCTAAGGGTTGTAACCCCAGTTTAGTTTGTTTGTCTTGTTGCTCGAATTGTTTCATCGGCTAATGCAATGTCTTGTGTTCTATTATTTCTAGACATTTTCTTTTGTTTAGTCCTCTCCTTTTTATAGTTCGTTTCCTATCAACTCTAGTGACATGACATGCGCGCACAGTTCTAGGCCTAATCTTAAAAGTTAATCATAAAGCCATTGGGAGATGATCGGGACACTTAAGGGAAATAAGAACAGTTTGAGATCATTTTAAGCCCGAACCATGTGGAACTGGGGCAGATAAAACATAAAGAAACCGTAAAAGCAAGTTGGCCAAATTGACAGGGGCCGTTCATGGTAAATGAGAATGTTGCCCAATGGTGTTTTTAACAGATGAAGAAAGCAAATGTGTGAATATAGCTATCAAGTCTAGCACGATCACAAGATGTTACAAACGTTTGTTTAATCGCGTTGTTTGTGCTTGGCATGTTTTAAAGATTGGAATAACGAAGGCATTTTGTTCTGCTATCTAAACACTTTACCCTTTGTTAACCCTTTGAGCCTTATTTGCTTTTTTTCATACCCCTCCTTCGGAATCAGTAGCAAAGATTAGAAACACAAGCTAAGTAAAAAGAAAAAAAAAAGGAAAAGAAAACAACAAAAACAACAAAAGAAATAAAAAAGAAAAAGAAAAAGAAAAAGAGAAATAATAAATAAGTGAAAAGGAAAACTATAACAGTAAGGAATTTGTATGAACTACGTTTGACCTGATTCCTTTTATGGATACGTAGGCAGCTTCACGACTCGGTCATAGGGAAATAAAACTCGCAAGATCCCCAAGCAAGAAACTGGGGCAGAAGTAGTGGTTGTTGTAGAGGAATCTGGTTCCGAAGGTTGTATTTCTGAACCCATGTTAATTTGTTTTGAGCCTTTAATACCCTTTCTTTCTAGCCCTATCCAAAAGCCCATGTTACGATCCAAAGAAAGACCTTCTGATCAATCTTCAAAAGATGCCAAGTCGAGAAAGTAAAGATGATTCATACCAGGGGCAACACTCTGGTCCAAACAAGAACAATAAAAATGAGAGTCTTATTGGTGAAAACTCTTACGGGCACCGTAAGGCGATGAAAGCTGAGAAAATAAAGATGAGAGAGTCTTATTGGTGAAAACCCTCACGGGCACCGTAAGGCGATAAAAGTCAAGAGAAATCAGAAAATGAAAGAGTCTCATTAGTGAAAACCTTCATGGGCGCCTTGAGGCGACTGTAACGAGAGAGAAAGACCAAAAAGAGAGAGACTTGATAGTGAAAACCTTTCAGACACTACAAGTCGAAATCAGGATTGTGAATCAGATTGAATAGGCGGAGCATGGAAGTCCCGTTTCACGAAAAAAGGGGTACGACAAGAGTTGAACATCAGAATTACTTAACAGAATAGGCCGCAAGTGCATGTTACGATCATTAGAGTTGGTATCCACATTCGATAGGTTTCTACTTTGTAGTAGTTTTTCTTGTTATGAATCATCCTTTTCCTTCGTCCTTTACTCTGTTCCTTTTTCTTGTTCACTTCTGCTTCCTGAGTCTGTCTTATCAGAACAAGTTAGAAATGATTTCAAAATTTGCCATCAGCTTTTCAATTGCATAGGACAAGATCTGGCTAGTACATCAAAATGACAAAAGAACAACTAGTGCACTGAGCTGGTAATAATCAACATGATTTGGGATCCCTACAACATACAAGGGTTTGGTAACATATGAAGGATGTTGGATGAATGAATCAAAGGTATACTTTGTGATGAGATTGACAAAAAGGGTGGATCAATGACAAGAAAGATATTCCAAGCAGAAATCAAAGGTTATAGACCTCAAGGCTAAAGCCAGCGGCTTAAGTAAGGAAGGAGCCACATGCGCACTGAAGTTGGTAATAATCAAAATGCTTTGGGGATTAGGTGAAACACAAAGGTTGGGTAGATGACGGTCCATGAGCAATAAAACAAGATAGAGAGTATCAGATTCAAATAAAGAGAGGTATTTTCTAGGTTAACGTTTATAAAGGAAGTGCTTAGTCAAGGAACTAGCAAGGTCTTCGAATGGAAATCAGTTGCCATGTCAAGAAAAGGAGCAACAGACCTCAAGGCCAGCGGACAAGTCAAGAAAGAACAACGTTACACAGAGTGGGGAGTGATGGACATGATTTGGGAATTCATGTTGATACACAAAGGTCTGATAGATGCCGGTTCATGAGTAATGCAACAAATAGAAGATATTGGGTCTGAACGGAGAAAAGGTATTTCAGTAATACAGACGACAGAGAAAGTGGTTAATCAGTAAACATGCAAGATCTTTAAGTGGAAATCAGCTGTCATGGGAAATATATGGGGTCGGATAAGAAGAGTAGAAATAATAGTTGGAAAGTGTGTGACTAAGGAGTAGTCAGAAGGTCGGAAGATTTCAACCAAGCTCAAGGCAGTTGGACGAAGCAGAGCATGGAAAGGAACAAAGAAAGAAAAACCATCCCCAGCAAGGGTATCACAACCAACCACCACAATTTAAACTGGCGAGATTTTTCTGTGATTGAAACAGGGGCAGAAAATCTCGGTTGTTTCAGAGAAACCCACCGTAAGGAAACACAAGCACCAAACAGAACAGGGAAGACAACTAAAGTTTTAAGGAAAAGCAGTTTTGAAGGAAGTCAACTCAAGTTTCAAAGGAAAGCAAGACAACACAAGTTTTAAGGGAAAGTAGTTTTGAAGGAAGATAATTCAAGTTTCAAAGGAAGATAATTCAAGTTTTAAGGGAAAATGGTTCAAGATGCAAGGGAAAACAATGTCAAGTAACAAAAGAAGTACTTTTAAGTTGTTGAAGTCAGGAGCCCGCCTGGAGAATAGAGATGTACCTTTTAAAGTTTTGAAGTCAGGAGCCCGCCTGGAGAACAGAGGCGTACCTTTTAAAGTTTTGAAGTCTGAAGCCCGCTTGGAGAACAGAGGTGTACATCTTAAAGTTTTAAATTCAGGAGCCCGCCTAGAGCACAGAGGTGTACCTTTTAAGTTTTGAAGTCAGGAGCCCGCCTGGAGAACGGAGGCGTATCTTTTAAGTTGATGAAGTCAGGAGCCCGCCTGGAGAACAGAGGTGTACATTTTAAAGTTTTGAAGTCAGGAGCCCACCTGGAGAATAGAGGTGTATCTTCTAAAGTTTTGAAGTCATGAGCTCGCCTGGAGAACAGAGGTATACCTTTTAAGTTTTGAAGTTAGGAGCCCGCCTAGAGAACAGAGGTGTACATTTTAAAGTTTTGAAGTCAGGAGCCCGCCTGGAGAACAGAGGTGTACATTTTAAAGTTTTGAAGTCAGGAGCCCGCCTGGAGAACATAGGTGTATCTTTTAATTTGTTGAAGTCAGGAGCCCGACTGGAGAACAGAGGTGTACCTTTTAAGTTTTTGAAGTCAGGAGCCCGCCTGGAGAACAAAGGCGTATCTCTCAAGTTTGAAGTCAGGAGCCCGCTCGTATAACAGAGGATCATTTCGAGATGTTGAAGTCAGGAACCCGCTTAGAGAGCGGAGGAATACAATTCAAGTCAAGAAGTCGGTGTGAGGCAGCAACGAAGGAATTGCTATAAGAGAATACAAGACAACAAGGCAACAAGAAACACAAGAGCAAGTTTGAAGGTCTAGATAGGATTTTGTAATTCATAGACTATAGTTTAGTCTAGCTTCTTATTTTCTTCTAGCACGGTGTAATAAGAAGATCAACAAGTAGCAGCAACAACAGCAACAGTAAAGCACAGATTCATGGTAGTCCCAGCTACCAAAACTTCCCGAACTACATTGACTTGATTCCATTTTAGCCAAGCATATGTAGAAAACCTTTGAAGCAGAGGTTCGGTCAAAATCTTTCAAAAAATGCTTCACACAGAGTATTCGAATGGGCAAAAACCGCTCGTATCCGCTCACTTTGTCTTTGCACGAAAACTCTTCGTGTTTACGGGCAAAAAGGGGCAGCTGAGAGCACGTGATTTTTGCTTCACATGAACTACTCCCACAAAATCAAAACAAAAATTATCTATTTTATTATGTGCATTTTTGTAAATTTTCATGGTATTTTCTTTCATTATTTGCATGTGTCCGTGCATGTTTATGTGTTTAAATAAATGAAAAATACCAACAACAAAAAAAGTTGCATTTGCGTTTAGCATTTTATTTTATAGTTTTTGAATTGAGCAGTAAATTACTTATTTCACAAAAAAAATGAAAAAATCACAAAAAATAACGTACTTTGCATTTTTAAGTGTTTAATTTCAAATTGTGTAATTTTCTTTTAAATTTAGTATTTAATTATGTGTGATAAGTATTATTTAAAGTTAATTAGTAGTTTAGGATAATTTGGTCAAATATTAAATTAGGTTTGTATTTTATTAGGAAGAAAATTGAAAAGAATTGGAGGAGTTCGAAATTGGGCCAAAATTCCCCAAGTCCAAACCCAAAAACCATCCCAAACCCACAAAATACCCGCAACCCAGGCCCAAAATCCATTCCCCAAGCCGGTCCATCTCTTTGTCTAACCAAACGATGTCGTTTAAGCGGCTTTTGATCTGAGTCGTGAGTCAATTTGATCTGACGGTCAAAATCCCACCCCGTTACCCGTTTACCTACCCGACCCGCCTTTCCCTGAACCGATCCAGACCCCCACTTGACTAAAACGACACCGTTTCCACAAAGGCTGTGATATGAGCCGCTGGATCCCAGACATCCAACGGCCCTTATTAAATCTTCAATTTTAATATACCTAAAACCATACCCCCTGTTTCAGAACACCCCC